>JACXGM010007025.1:20603-31591 GCA_016801145.1 Umbra pygmaea | reverse complement strand
GTACTCCGGAGATGAGCGCTATAATTATCATATCTCCAGGTCTCTGAGTGTAATTAATTAATTACTAAATGCATCAAAAGTATACGACAAAATGGCGACCAACGAAGGGACGGAATTAAACTTATTTAGCCCTGTTTAAGGAGCCGAACGGAGGAGCCGAGCGCGGTTCCATAGCAAGCGCACTGATTCAAGGTGAGTTGACTCACATAGCATAGGAAAATTATCTGAGCTCACTGAACCATAACAAAAACGGGTGAGTTTTCCGACCAAGAATTCTAATTGGATTTGAGACAGAGAAATGTATTTAGAGCAAAACTGCGCATGCGTGTATATAGTGAAGAGAAGTAGAGTGCATTGTGAATGTAGAGCGACTTAAAATACTTAGGGAAGAATGGTTTAAGGAACAAAGCCCGAATAGACAGCCACCTAAATTATGTTTCGGGAAGGTGAGGGCTGTAGTTAGACAGGAGGGTTAGGTAAAATTCAGTTTATTGTTAGGATTGCCTTTGTCAAACGCTCACTATGATTGAAAATGTCTTTGTCCACCGCTCGATAATAATAGCAATATCTCTGTCCACCGCTCTCTATCGTTGATAGTGAGGTCCGCACGCTGACTTGTGGTTGTTATTAACGGGGTCCGCACGTGAAGATGTTGTAGGTTATTAGTGAGGTCCGTATGCTTAGGTAATTACCCTGCCCCGATCGGCAGTGGCCCTCTAGGTGAACAAAACTTTCTATAGATTGACGTGCATAGAAATGTGTTGTCGACACCTAGGGATAGCAACCTATAGACATACAATGGTAACAAATACTATTTTATGAATATAGGAAGCCAATCGATGTAAAGAACTATTCCTCTGTCCACCGTTTGTCATTTAAATTAATGTAGCTTTGTCCACCGCTTGTTGTTACTCGATCGCATTTGTCCACCGTTTGTTATTTTTCGAGAATGCTTTTGTCCACCGCTTGTTATTCACAAGGTCCGCACGTGAAAGTATAATTGTTTATAGCAAAGTCTGCACGCGAATGTTATGATTGATAATTACAAGGTCCGCAAGTTGAGCTATGTTGGATGCTGGCAAAGTCTGCACGCATGTAGGAATAGTTCTCGAATTGGTTGAAACTTCTGTAATTACCGTCCTAGATATCTGTTAAGACAGATTAATGCAATATCTGGGCGACTGGTCTACAGAGTTCTGGATTGATAAGGTTATCTTAACCAGGTGTAGAAATATTGAATGTTGTGTACGGCCGACAAGTATTCCAAAAATACTGTCTGTTTTGGTCTCGACGATTGGCCGGTGAGTGAACATAAGGCCGGCTGCAGACTGGCTGCGTGGCGTGAGCGTGGCGTTTCTGTTGCGTGTCAGTTGCGTGGCGGCTGTGTGGGGTTTTCTATGTCTTTGCACACCAGAAACGTGTCTGACGCGGCGCTGTTGCTGCTACGTGACAGGTACAGGGAGGGCTATATCTCGGGACAGGCCCGGACAGACCAGTCTACATTAGGGTTTGCGGTGTGATGCTCTTGCCTTTATGACAACAATTTCAACTGTTATCACACACCTTTCAAACAGTGATGAATAAATAGATACTGATTTGAGTAAAATATTTTTTCTGTCAAACTGAACGTCAGAAATACTGTGAAAACTGTGTTTGAGAACACGATATATTCCCTGCTAACACAAATGCCTTTTAATATATGGATGTTAAAAAAACATGTATTTTGTGTTTTGACAAGTTAGATGTGCACAACGATTGTGCATTGGCGAATGGACAAGTTAACGTTGACGTTCTGTAGGCTATATGATGTTACCTTATAAACCCGCTTATTACATGTAAAGCATATAATACTGTAGCTATAGGTAACCCTTGTAAAGACGATTCGATTTAAAATGGGACGCATTTCCCTCTATCTAAAAGAGAGCAGATTGGATAAAAGTTTAGGTTGATAGAAAAATGGGAACAGTCATCTTGATATGAAAGCAGTAAACGTCTACCCACTTTTCTAGCCTATTACCAACATGTATGGAGCTTTTATAGAATTTCCCCATTGAAAAATCACTTTCATTCTAGCTAGAAACTTACCCTGGCATCTCTGCAGCTAAAACGTCATTGAGGTTTTGCACCTGCATTTACGAAAACAATTTCAACTGTTATCACACAACTTTCAAACTCTGATAAATAAATATATAGCTACTGATTTGATTACAGCAAAGACAACGTCGGCAGTATTGACGGCAAAATAGGCTACAGTATTTATTGACAGGTGCAATATTTGAAAATCAATAATATTTTTTTATTTTTTATTTCATTTACATCTGTATTTGTCTAAAACGTAGAGACGTTCAAACTTTAAAATATCATTTATTCAATGTATTCATGTCAAAATGACATATAAACATCTTTTCATATGCTATTTTGCCTGGAAACGCTTCCAACACGCTTGCCTGTCGCGTGAAAAATAGGCGTTGGTCCTATTTCTAGCAGGCGCGTGTCACGCAGGCAGTGTGCAAGCTCCAACCTGTTAACATGGAAGCCGAAATAAAAACGCTCACGCCACGCAGCCGCCACGCTCACGCCACGCAGCCAGTCTGCAGGCGGCCTAAGAGCAATTGGCTTGTAAATAATGGGAGAAATGATTGAGTGTGATTGAACTGATTGAATTATAAACCTAGATGTGTCGTGATATTAAAATGTATATAACCAAGTAGGATTAAATAGGATGACAAGGTTGGAAGAATCGAATTTTTTAGCTAAAGTTACCGTATTATACGGGGGGGGGGTCGATGTATTGGGGGATGTTTTGTGGGGGAAAGGCACCTACCTAACGAGGAATGTGAGGATTATGCTAAAACGCTATTGGGTGTTATTGTGGGGGTGAACAGAGATTGACGATATTCGGTCATTTAGATACAGTAGATACATACTTAGTGAAAAAAATAATAATAATAAAAAAATAATAATAAAAAAATACAAATCTAATTCCAAGCAAGCACACATAGATGTAAATGATTTATTAATTGAGTCATTAAAGGTTTGGGAAATTCATTGATTTACTTGCATGCATGCATGCATGCATACATACATGTAAGACTAGAAATAACAGGAGAGAACATTATAACACTCACATAAGGAACTGTAAAGTCACAACGAAGATTTACTGATATTATCATACAGATCAGGTACAATAGAACTTATACAAGAAGTGAGTTTTAAAATTAGCGGATTAGTTAGTGCAGTGCAATAAGTAGGCTACGGACACTAGGGAAGTTGAATTGTGAGCGTAATTAATTAACGCTTGGTTGCAAAAAATAATCTAACAAACGGGAGAATCCTTATGATTGGACAGTCGAGCAAAAGAGACGCTTATGAGGAAATCATGTAAAACAAGGTAGTCTCCCCGGATCAATTCAACAATTAGATCATTCTTTCAAAAGCATCAGAACGGGTTCAAACCACTGGCTTTGTGAATTATTATGTGAACTGCGTTACAAAGGAGTTGCTGGCGCTAATTCAGTTAAATTAGAATTATATATATATTTATTTAGAGAAGATTACAGTCACTGAAAATGCATACACATATTCCCACATTATTGACATAGGAAGTATAAGCTAAAACGGGTGACACGCCAGTGCAACTTTTGGGCAAGAGAAACCCGTTATGTAAAGATGTGATTAGGAAAACATCACAGAAATGGGAAAAACGAACCAGGAAATTAGCGTTTCATTGGCAAAAAGAAGGATCTTTAGATATTTCTGTTTGTGGTCAATTAGAGAGTTTAATTCAAAGTCAGACAGCAACAGAGAAAAGCAAGAAGAGACAGGCGAAGCGAGAGAAAGAGAGAGAAGTTTTAAAACTATTTTGGGCTCAAAATATAGGCCTCCAGCAAAGCCAAGAAAAATAAGCGAGTACAGTGTCAGACCAGGAAGTGACAAAAGCGCCCCCCCCATGAGAATGGACAATTTCCCTTAGAATCAGGAATACTCAGAGACAGAGACATGTTAACAGCACCCAACGTGCTGATAAAACAGTTTCCTATTTTGATCAAAGGAGACCAGGCACATTATATACCATGGGCAGACCAAGACCTAGAGACACTAATAACTGTATTACCTTCTATTTATAAAGGGGGGGGGGAAGTGGATTAGAAAATTTGAGTTAGGGACCACAGGCAAATTATTGGCTGTTGGAGACCTAAAAGCCTTGTTGGTTAGAGTGATAGGTGTATCCCGGACGGAGGGCATAATGGCAAATGCGGGGTTAAGACACATAATGGCCACAGTGGCTAGTGATGCACTATCCTTCGATACGTGCCGTCAACAGCTCTGGAAGGCTCTACGGGAAGAGTACCCGAACAGGCTAGATTCAAATGCGCTTAAGGGGGAAGCGCTGACAGACACTGAAAACCCAGCGATTTATGTGCAAAACCAACTGAGCCGATGGCGAATGGAAACTAAGACAGATGTGGAAGAACACTCGATCATGTCTGTGATGTTCACAGACACTATTATTAAGGCTTTGCCACCACTGGTCAAAAGCAAGCTAGACGATGTGGTTGGTTTAACATCATCAAAATACACACAAAGAGTTTTGCGATCATGTCGTTCATGCTGTAGAGAAGTGCCGTCAGGCTGAGCAGAAATTGGCCAGTCAGGGAAGAGACATTGAAAGGCGGTTGACACAACTACAACTTAATGAGTTGGTCCAAAAGGAGAAACAAACGTTTCAAACACCAGTGTTTTCTGTGCCTGTCCTTGCCCCCGGTGGCCCAAATTATCAGCAGCTGCACCAAAAAGGCCCACGGGGTACCTGTTGGGGATGTGGCCTAACAGGACACAATCACAGACGATGCCCAACTAACCCTTACATCTCAGTATCTAAAAACCACGCTTGCGTTTCAGGGCATCGGTCTCATCAATAGATGCATCTTGTGTCCTGTACACCCATGGCCAGGTCAAGGTAATTAGCGGGCCAGGAGACCTCTTCGAAGTCTTATTAAATGACTGTCTTATTGCATGAGTGGGTGCATCTCTCCGTTTACGGGCGAAGATGTGAGAGCGCAGTTTCAGACGAGGTGATGATGTTTTCAGGAAAGTTAAGCACTGTTATTTGACAAACAGTCCAATTGGGGGCCACAAAAGACAAGGGAAAGGGCGTATGGTTCACTCTGGGTCACTCAGAATGTATGCCGGGTACAACTGGTTATAAAAACAAGTAGTGGTTAATAGCATTGGTTTAAACAGGAAGCTAAACATTTTTAGGTAGATCCTGTGTGTGCATATGTGAATGTATTGTGTGCATTTATCTTTATTAAGACTGTTTTAGCTCCATAGATTAGTTCCTGCAATTTACTTTAATGTTTGAAGAACATGCTTAGATTAGATTTGACAAATTTTACTTTTAGCTAAAAGGTCCTCTGACCTTGAGTTTTTATTTTTATTAAGTTCTGTCCTTAAGCAACAAAGTATGATCATTCCTGCACTCTATGGAAAGCTATTTCTAACCAGTTGTGCAAGCTTTATTTTTATTTTCATAAGTTAAGTTGATCCTGGGCACCGATTCTTGACCAGTGTCCCAAAGAACCAGAGTACCGATGTCCACCCATCACATCTGGACAGACAGACAACCTGTGCCACAGAGAGAATCGGAAGAATAGACACTGAAACCAGGAGCTGACAGATCCATGAGGCAACAACCGGCAAAAGACATGGGGAAAGGACAGAGACAATCCAAAGCCAGAAGAGGATAAAGACCAGCAGAGACAATGACAGAGGTACATTACAGCACCAGAAGATGATGGATAACGGAGAAGAAGATGATGTCCAGAGACAAGACTGAATGCAGAGGCAAAGAGACAACCAGTGACAGCAGTTGAAGACCAACGATGGACCACAAAGAAAACGACAGCAACGAGGAACCAGGCAGCAACAGCCGGCGTGAAGACCAATTGCAGGAGGAACCAGGCCGAACTCAGAAGGAACAGCACCAGTGAAGTTAGACCACAACCACCAGGGGAGTCTTTTACAATACACTGGAATTAGTCCAAAGAAGAATTAACTACTGCAAACTTAGAAATTGAATGTCATATGAAATTATAACTAATTATAGATGTATCAGAAAAATTGGAAATAGCAAGTCATTAATTAGTAAATTACTGTGTACTCAAAAGATTATTTTTTGTCCTTGTTTTTCAGAAGTTGCACCATGTCCAAAATCTGGCTCCAAATGCATGGACAATCAATTGGCCAAAAACCACAGATGGCTGTACCCTTGAGTTCCCCTAAAAACACCAGTTGGCCGAGATGGTTTCAATACATCAACACACAAGGTTGAGTTTCCACCACAATGTCCCTAACATCTAGAAAGCAACACTAAACCAGGAAGCATACGTGAACTGTCAGGATGAGCACGCTTTAAGAAGAAACAAAAGAATCTATGAGCCTGTATGAAAAAGGCTAAAGAAAGAACATAAAGATGACAAAACACAAGAAAAGACACAGAGATGACAGTTTGGCCATAGGAGCTGAAGATTTACTTAGAAAAGACACAAAGAATGGACAATTGTTTTGGGACGGGACAGATGGAATAAGACATGAAATTTGCCAGTGTTTAGGAACTAAGGGTCGGCCTCTTGTTGAAAAAAAATTAGAATTTAGGAACAACATGCAATTTGGATTAGATTTTCTACATTGATGCACTGAATAACCATATTGTGAACATTTACTGACAAGTAGGGATAGCTATAGAAGGTAATAGTCTAAATTTGTGTAGAATTGACTGACAATGGATAAACAATATTGACATTGGACTTAAAGAATTATACAATTGCTTACATGAAATGACATTGAAAATAATCTGTTGGAGATGCCTGTTTTTCACAACAGATGAACTTAAATTGATTGTCCAGGTTGAAGTGTGTGACATTAAGTCACAATGGGTGGATGTGTGGAGAATTTTTAGTTGTAATGATAAATTAACAGAATAATAACCAATAAGTTAAATGTAATGTTGCATAAAAGAAAAGAGTCTTTACATGGAGTGTGTGACAAAAGGTCAACTAGATATCCTTAGAATACTTAGAAATGATTGTTACATGATTGTGGAATATTACTCTGGACTGTTTGGTCTTTCATAAAAGCTATAGATCTTGCGAACATCATGGAGCAAAGACAAAAGTTATAAAATGTTGGGATAGGAACTTACAAATTATGGAAGAAGTTGATGAACTGTAGAATGCAGATATCTTTAAGACAAAAGTAAGGAGACAGAAGGACTGGCCTGTTGACATAAGCTAGGAGTCTTTGAAGCTCAGCAAAGGGGGTCTACTGTGTTATAAATGCTAATGGAATTCGAGAGCCAAGATCTACTTCAAAGCAACAGGTCTCCATCCATACAGTTCCCAAATGGTTTAGAAATGCATCTCTTGTCAACATATGATTGGTGGGTTTAAATTCAAACCATTACAGTACTGACCAATTGTTATGAGTATCGAGTTTCTGTTGAGTGATGTCATGATGTCTATATATTTTGGGAGAATCCTTGTGAGGGCACTTCTATCTGGGCTAAGGATGGGAAGTCAGGTTTTATAACAAATAAAGTCTTTATTTTGCTGTAATTATCATATCTCCAGGTCTCTGAGTGTAATTAATTAATTACTAAATGCATCAAAAGTATACAACAGTAACTGTACTAAGACAAGAGATTATTAAGGACAATGAATATCAAAGTGTATCATTCTTGAATTAGGTTAGTTAACTGTTACGTCCCCCAGTATGGTAAATACTTGGATGGGTTTACCTTGTCCTGTTGGAGTGTTTGTGTGCTATGTTTCTGTCCTGTTCTTTGTGTTTGTTCTGTTTCTGTTCAGTTTGTGTGTTTCCCGCACAGGTGGTGCAGATTCCCTCATCAAGCCAATCATCACTTATCACTAAATCCTCCCATTCATTATCCGGTCCAGCTGATCCCATTCAACATTTCCCATCATGCTCTTCCCTTCAGTGTATATCTGTGCCCGTGTTTAATCAATCTCTCTCTCTCTTGGTGTGTGTGGTTGCCTTTGTGGAGGTCCTCTCTGTTTTGCTGCCTAAGGTTTGGTCTGTATTCTGGTGTGTGGCAGTGGCCACACTTGGTTTGGTAGTATTGTGTGTCTTAGTTGTAAAGTGAGAGCTGTGTTTGTTGTTAGTTTAAGTGATATGCTTATTTAGTATTGAAGTGTGTTAGTCTAGTGTGTAGTGTGATTAATAGTGTGATTAGTATTTCTGTTTGATGTACTTTGTGTTATTGTTAAATACTAATCATTTTGTTCTCTTTTGTATTTTTCCAGAGGGGGAGAGTAACGTGTGGGGAATGTCAGGACAGATGCCCATGGGCTTACACCACCCATAGGGATAAACCTCTGTCTAAACACACCAGGGTTAGATCTGAGCGCCCACCCCCAGTACTTTGGTTAGGGCACCTTGATCGAGTGCCAGATAGTTGAGTTGTGTGGGTTAGTTAGGTCAGGGGTGGGGTGGGGTTTTCTATATCAGTTCTTTGCTTTGGTTCCACTCAGCCTCTCCTCCCAAATTTATTTTTTAACGTTTATATATTACTGTGGAAAATAAAGCCCTAAGTTAAACGGTACCTGTTGTCACTGTGTCCTTGATCGCACCTACGACCTCATACTCCATTCTCTGACCACTTGAGCAGTGAGGTGTGGTATCCCCTCCCCTCCTGGGGAGGCAGTGTGTAACATTTACTCTAAACAAAAGCTGGTTTTATGTTTTATGTATGTAGAAAGATTGAGTTATGTGGGAAAATAAATATATACATAAAAATGTTTTAAAAACAATGGTTATGTGTACATTATACATACCCTGCTTGCCTTTGCAGATTGCTCTATAACAGCAAAACTAAAGCTTGTGTCGAATCATGTGCTATGGATAAATGTTCACTAGAATGTATATAATCCAAATATAGCCAGCAACACAAAAACAGGGACCCACGTCACTCTCTCATTCAACTCACTCTGTCATAATTGCAGATGCAGATTGCTCTATAAAAACTAAATCATTGCCCACACCAAATCATGTGCTCTGGGTAAATGTTCACTAAGATGTGTTTAATCCAAATATATTTAAAATGTTTTATGTACTATGGAATTGTCCTTTAAAGTAGATCTGACAGCATTCAAACAGATTTGAAGCAAACAGACATACACTAATGTTAAAAAGTTTGGGTAACTATATATATATTTTTTTCTCCCTCCCAATTCACTCTAATCCTGCCTGTTGTCGGCAGCTCCGCACCGCAACTTGAGATGGCGAGTGGCACGCACACGGTTCATCCAACCACAAGTCGCACAAAAAATAAGGCGTCAACGGCTGCAATCACATTTAAGATGGCAAGTTGTGAAAATTGCTCGAGTGACGATCAAAATTTGCAGTTTCTTGAAAATGCAGGGGTCTAGTTGAAAATGAGATCTGGTTTTCAAATGACTTGGAAAAATAACAGAATTACTTGAACATTCACAGCTATTCAAGTACAGTGGATAAATTAATTGGCAAACAGATTGCAAGGTATAAGAGACAAATAAAAACAGGGAATTGAATGCTAGTATTCTGTGGTGAACCAGCAGTGTTACAGCTGGACAACAGTTTAAGTGGAATTTGTTTTCTTTTAGGTGCATTCTTCTCAAAGACTGCTCACAGGTTTTTATACAGGTCACTCATATTGTACAGCTGGCAATTGGTGCTTTATGAATTCTTCCAGCTCTCTTTAAATTTCATTCTGCATTCTCCTAGTACATGCCAAAACCAGGAAGTAATGACCACAGACAGACACAAAAGCCTCTGCTCATCTGTTGAGTTTGTGAACTGAAAGCAAATACATATGAATTAAAACTGCATTCACTCTTTCAGTCAGGAATATTAAATTCGAATAGGGTAGAATTATTGTAGAAAGGAAATAGGAAGTAAACATAATGGTATTCATTGTGTGGACACCATATTACTGTAAAATCTGAAATTAAATCTGGTATTTCCCAGTTATTTTGTTTACCTAGAGTGCCTTGCAAATGTATTCAGACCCCTGACCAATTCTGTAATTTAAACATGGTACATTGAAACATTGTTCTCTTTGCTATTTTACATAAAGTAAATAAGGTGACTTTGGTTTTATGTTAGACATTTTTGTAAGAAATGAAAATGTTAAACATGTTGCTTAAATTAGTTCCAATAATTGTTTAGTTGATGGATTTAAGTTTCTTGTGTAGGTGTGCTGAACCCATCCCACATACTCTCTAGAGACACAGCAACCGGAAGCACCCGTTGAGGTCCCAGGGGAACTGGGAAGTCACAGCCGCTGATGGAGATGGTCTGGATACTGAAGGACAGGATGAGCCATTATCCGGTCATACCCACACCCAGTAGGCGGTCTGTAAGACTCAGAGGCCATCTGAAAGCAAATCAACAGATTTTCCAATCATACAACCATTTGGGAGTGATTAATAATTTCAAAAACTTATTGTGGCCCTCAAGCAAAAAGGTTTACGTACCCCTGGGATTGAGTGTTGATGTTAAAGAAGTGAGGTATGATGTTAAAGAAGTTGCATACAGCACATACAGCATAAAATGCAGTGCAACATCTAATTACAACTGACGATTTTCAGAAAACATTTGGAAAGTATTCACAGCACTTCACTTTTTCCAAATTTTGTTATGTTACACCCTTATTCTAGCCTGGAAAAATCCAGCCACAAATCTGGAGGATATTTGGGTCTGGCATCGAGTAATGAAAATGACCCAACTTGAGGGGCGGCACCAAGCATGCATTTGAAAATCTCAAGGTACGCAATTGGATAACACTACGACCTATCACCAGTGGTTTTTCGCTAAGCCCCTATGGCGGAGCTAACTAGTAGATAAAACTCTTGCCGTATCAGGTCGCAAAACAGCAAAAACGTCCTTTTATAAAAAAGGAACGATTCGAGCGCCGTCTACTGTTCCTC
>JACXGM010007025.1:0-20503 GCA_016801145.1 Umbra pygmaea | reverse complement strand
ATTCATTATTTCCCTCAGAATTCTACAAACAATACTGCAAAATGATAATGTGAAAGAAGTGTGTTTGAAAACAATTGCCATGACACTCAAAAATGAGCTCAGGTGCATCCAGTTTTCACTGATCATCCTTGAGGTGTTTGTACAAACTGATTGGAGTCCACCTGTGGTAAATTCAGTTGATTGGAAATGATTTTGAAGGGCACACACTCTATATAATGTCCCATAGTCAACAGTGCATATCAGAGCACAAACTAAGCCATGAAGTCAGAGGAATTGTCTGTAGACCTCAAAGACAGGATTGTATTGAGGCACAAATTTGGGGAAAATTACAGAAAAATATCTGCAGCATTGAAGGTCCCAATGAGCATAGTGGCCTCCATCATCCCTATATGGAAGAAGTTTGGAACCACCAGGACTCTTCCTAGAGCTGGCTGCTCGGTCAAACTGAGCGATTAGGGGAGAAGGGCCTTAGGTTGTTTTCACACAAAAGTCCGGACCAAGGTCCGAACCAACGTTTGTGTTTAATTACATTGTATACATTTGATCCCGTTCTTTTTTGTTTCACATAGTGATTTTGCTAGGGCACTAAAGAGCTTTCCATGACATACAAATGGCCTATCGTCACCACATACGTGTTTTGCTTCTCCCTTTGATCGGTGAGTAGACGGGCGTGTGTCTGACGTTGGAGTGATGTTTTGTCTTTTTCCGTATGAATGAAAATGAATGAACAAATGAATGACCAAAACCTGATTGCGTAGTATTACTACCAGCAGCATCAACGTCAGCACAAACTGCAAGCGCAGCACAAACTACAAGCGCAGTACTCACGAGAAATGTATTTGAATGATTTCGTCTGATCGAATTGAAATATCTAATCTCCTCTCTCCACGTAGGCCTACTTCCACGATTAATTTTTGCTTTTTCTAGCGTTTTTTTTCTAAGTTTGTTCTTTTTCTATGGTACGTAGTTGCCTAACTTCCTGTAATTGATCCGAAAGTCCGAACCATCCAAAAAGTGTTTTCATACTGGAAACGAAACGAACCATGGTTCAGTTTGGTCCGGACCGAGACCACCTTTTTGATCGGACCAAAATTTGGTCTTTTGAGGCACCTTTCACACCTGCAATTTTGGTTCGGACCAAACTGAAAGGTTCGAAAGTCCGGACCAAATGAGGTATGTGTGAAAATGCCCTTAGTCAGGGAGGTGATCAAGAACCCGATGACAGAGCTCCAAAAAGCTGTAATTGCTGCCAAAGTTGCTTCAACAAAGTATTGCGCAGAGGCTGTGAATAATTATGTATGTGCTTTTTTTGTTGTTTTAATATATTTGCAGATTTTTCTTCCTGTTCTTCTTGCCTCCCTGTTCCCACAGCTCCTCATGTATCCTCATCATATCTTTCTTTATTTAACCAGGTAAGTCATCTGAGAACTTGTTCTAATTTGCAGCAACGAGGGGATCATACCATGTAAAGTATGATTACGCTACACAAGTGTACTTCCGTGATTTAATTTACAGGCAACCAATCTGCACACAATAAGTTGCTGAAGAGCGACGTGACAAGGCAGATGATTCGGTTATCTATCCCAAATCCTGGGTAGCGCTATGCCAATTTGCGCTGACTTTTGCTGGAGGTCAGGGGAAATCCGCAGAACCCAGTCAGGCTCGACCCACTAAAGGAGGTTTTTCATACTTTTGTTTCAGTCACCGAAAACAATTCACACAGTAGACGTAATTCCCTTGGCAATCGCCTTGTCCGTCAGTAAGGAGCCGGGCCTGGCTGTCATGTTTCTGCCTTTTTGCAAAGATGCAGTCTGCCACTGTAAACATCTAACAAATGGGTGTTTGGACTTGAAGAATGTTTGTGTCAACATGCTTGCGCATGACTATGAATTGAACAGTGCACTTGTCCGTCAGGGGTCGTACTTCATGTAGCCCCACTCTAATTGCCCCAAGTGTCTCGCTTGTGAGAGTGCTTGTGTGTGTGCTTGTTGCATGCTGGTATCAAAACAGTATTCTCAGTTTTACAGACTGATTGGTTGATATGCCTCATCTTCGGGGTTTGGGCCAGTCATTGGGAGCAGAGTAAAACAGGGCAGAGTTTTAACAGTTGAGTCAGAGTCGCATGCAACCGAGGCACATTGAGCTATTCTATGTTATTATTGTTTTTTCTCCAGAAAAATGTAGAGAAGGTTAGTTCGAAAAAAATAAGAGAAGAAACGACTAATGCTGCCAAATGTAAAGAATGTAAAACCATCGAAGCTTAGTGAGGGAGACAGTCAACAACTTGGAGATACGGAAATACCAGAGACGTCAGGTGCAAACAGCAGCGTTTTTCAGCATTTAAAAATGTGCAATATCCAAGCAATGTTGTGTTTTCAATTTAAATAAGGTTATATATTTGGTAGCCAATTCAGGTATTTTAATGTTGGAAAGAAGACTAGCTGTAGCTTGTAAATATAAATACTATATACAGTATTTTAAATTAAATAATTCCCAAGAGAAAGTGATACTAATCTACATATGCACAAAATGGCTGAAAATAATAAATGTAACTGTCTTTTTGAAAGCAACCACAGGTGACATTGGAATGAGGTGACAAATGAGGCAGAGGCTGCTGTGATGGTGGTGGTAGGGACCAGGGCAGAGATTGACAGATGCAGCAATGTAACTACACAATAGGCAAGAGTAAGTTAACTGGGTTCTTGTATGCAAATTAGTTCATTCAATTGATTTTGATATTTTATTATGGTTAAGTTTACATATTACTTTCCAATGAGTTGTGTAGCTGCCGACAAGGCATGGTTAGTGGGAATTGGAAAGGCAGGAAAATCTGGAAAATTCAAGTGTGTAACTGCATGATGTATGTACTGTATTCATTGTGTTAATTTGGGAACTACGCGTTGTGGGCCAGTCTGCGTTTAAATTGCCCATGTCGCTTTTCAGTCCCAGTTCGACCTTGCTTCGAGTTGGTCTGCTCTAAGATGTGTAAAACAGAACAATTTGCTTTCGATTACGGTTATGTTAACTATAGTTATTCAAACTCGTATAATGTGCATTGGCGCAATCATGTAATTGTATCTTGTGAAATCTGTTGCGTTTTCTATATATATCACTTTGTAAGCTTTTGAGAAAAATTTAACATATTAGGTGTGCCTTTTATAGAGAAAATAACACGGAATCCTAACTTCAAAATCCGTGGCAGTTTCAAGAAATCGCATGATGACGTAAATAGCGTAGATTTAGCAGGTTGGTAGAGGGGAATGGTGGAAAGGCGTATAAACATGTGACTCACATCCCAGAGGTTGCGAGTTCAAATCCAGGTGGATACTTTGCATGTATTTTGTTTTCTATCCTAGCTTGATGCAGATGTGTTGCAAATGTGCTTTTTTATCCTTTTTTTCCTCACTGTCACCATGTTTCCAAACAATACATGACAACGTAATACATGTTACATGGAGTTAACAGCAAGGTTTCTGAGTGGTTATGGTTAGGGTAAGTGTTTGGGTAAGGCACAAATCAAGTTAACAGCAAGGTTTCTGAGTGTTTAAGGTTAGGGCTAAGATCAAGTTAACAGCAAGGTCTCACTAAATTCAGTCAAATTAACACACCGTCACTTCCGTATGCACATCGCAGACTTTTCTGAGCTACTGTGAAACTGCCACGGATTTTGGTCCATGTTCATTTAATGGAATTCTGTGAGATAAGGTTGTTTTTTTGCCTGCATTTGTTTAAAGTTTATTCATGGCTGATGGAAGATGTGATTTTTCATTTACGTGTCAGTTTAGAACAAGATGTTGTCACGTCTTTGCCTCCTCCTCCACTCCAGAGTTCAGAGTCGCCGGGCTACTGAGGCCACCTGATCGAGAGCACCTCCCCTGTAACTAGACTGCACTATTCAACCCACCCCAGCTTTTGTGCATACCTGACCCTCATCACCACCCCTATATAGCACTGGGTTGCTCATGTGTTTATTGTGCTGTATTGTCCTGTGCCACATGGGTTTCAATAAAGCTAAATATTTTCCTGTCAAAATATAGCATGTGTAAAATCAAATGTATTTGGAACACAGTAATTTTATTTGGAATTATATTATTCATGCAATTTCTGTAATATTTCTCATATTGCTTTTCAATGTGGGGTGCACTGAGAAAAGAAGTCTGTTGGACCTATCAGAGAGCATTAATGCATTCAGTCAAGGCACCTGAAAAAGTGGCCCACGGAACCAGTGGCTTCAAAGAGAGCCCTCATCCACCTACTTCTACCTGAACCCATTGTCACAGATCTGTGCCCGATTCTCAAACTCCTGATTACGTTGTTAATGTTCCAAGAGGCACGTGGGCCCTGCTGAGGTGCTGACGTACATGTGACGGAGAGTGAAAAAGAGAATGTCAGTTAGAGGTTGAAGTCCCATTCACACCAATGCAGCAAATACTTCATACAATGGTTAACAGGTGAACAGATTGATTAGGTTAGCAAATAGTGGACTTGATATAATTAAGGAGAATTTCAGATTTCATGAATTGTGAAAGACTAGTAATATTGCTTTCTTTCCTGCCTGCTGTGATGAGAAATGGAACACTACTCCGATATGTTTTTTTCTTGTTTGAATTAAAGGAGCTGTCAGAGTTGCAGTTCCTGTGAGCAATAAAGGGCTTTGTCTCGACCTTGAGTCATTCTCTAAAATTGGAGCAATCATCTTAGCTGTCAACTTTATGCCCAGCTATAACACAGAGATATTTTTTATCATTTTAACTTGGAGTCAGGGCTAACATGCAATAACCACAAAGATCAATAAAGGGTTGAATTTCATTGTTGAGACATTAATCAACTTGCAACAACTGCCAGCAATAGTTGCTAGCATTGATGTAACATGACAAACAGACAGTGTTTGTGACTGCATACATCCATTCACTATTAATACATAAGACACCTGAAGTTTGGAAAATAACATGTGTTTCTACAGTGTGTCCTATTAATATAGGGATGGCCAACTGGCAGCCCTTGGGGCGCATGCGGCCCCTGCCCTCAATTAGTGCGGCCCATGAGTTTTTTTTACAAATATTATTATAATTAACTAATGGTTGGTACCCATAGATATAGGGGATTCTGTTGCATATAATGAGGGCTGTCTAAGTGGGTTTATCAGAGCCGGAGATATCGTCTCTCAGTTGGTCGTGTTTCAGCGACTATTTGTATTTTACTGAAAACATTACAAAATACCATTCTGCAATGAGTTAGGACATCATCCTGCACAAAAACAAGCATGTTTGGGATGGGGAAATGGCTGGGTTTTGAAAATGATATAGGGAAATTGTTGGTGCAATAAACTTTGATTACTGGTACATATTTTGTTATTTTCCTTAAGTTAGTACCTATAATAATTGGCTAATTGAGAGTATCCTACTATAGAGGACCAAATCTGACAAAATAAGAAATAAATATATAAATAAATAAATGCTCAAAAAATAAATAAGCATACAATTTATTGCACAATAAATACAGTTAAAAAATAAATCTAGGCAGTAATGAAATTATACAATGAGACATTAATGTATATACCTCTTTTAATTAGCTTCTTTATTTATTCACCTTTGTAATAATTACCTTATTTATTTATTGTCCGTTATAATTTTCTACTTTATTTATTCATGACTTATTTTTTAAATGTATGTATTTATGTGTATAATATAATATTTTTGTCTGTTTTATTCTTCCTTTGTATTTTTTTACCCTATTTATTTCTTCAATGCTATTTATTTCTACCTGTCATATTTACATTTCTGTATGCATTTCTGCCTCATTATGCAAATGAGAAGGGGCTGTGTCTTAAGGGGAAAACTTCTGGCTATTAATTGGTTAGCAGTATACTGCATCATTCGAAACTACATGCTACCGGCCGATGAGGTTATAGGTAGTGATGGCAGATTGACACTGAATTTTCGAGACGTGCTTCAAACCAATAACTAGAATTCCATTTGAACCACTGCTCCGAATGTTGCTTTGGTACGAAAAAATCACCTGACATATTACGTCCGAAGCAGCAACTGCATGCTACCGCGACACCGAAACAGAGTCAGGACTGGTACCACTTCGTTTAGAGTCTGAATTCTAATTTCGTTATTTCCTTCTTTTCTGCGAAGGCTTATTTCTATGATCCAGTACATACGGTACGGATCAGTATACTGGTTCTTTTCATTCATTTCGATCTGCGCATGCGCAAATGAACGATATGAATCAAAATGATTCGTTCATTTGAATGAACGAGATTCAAAGATACGATTCAGTAAAAAGAATCGAACTTCCCATCACTATTATGAGGTCGGAAACTGAACGTCCGAGTTTGCAATTGCTAAACAATGCTTTTTGGTGGAAATAAGCCATATAGATTCGACCGATGCAGTATAATGCTAACCAACCAATTGGTTAATGTCTCATTGTATAATTTAATTACTGCCTAGATTTTTTTATTTACTGTATTTATTGTGCAATTAATTGTATGCTTATTTATTTTTTGAGCATTTATTTATTTATACATTTATTTCTTATTTTGTCAGACTTGGTCCTACATGGTGGAAGTGTACAGTTACTAGGGATGGGCAGAATCTATGATACATGTACAGTATTTAAAATAAATATTTCAAATACAATTTGATTTTGTAATTTGTATTTGATAGGGTTGATGAAAATTGCTTAATTTAGTGTAAAAGTACAGTACTGTTTTGTAATTTGTAATTTATAATTACTGATCAAAATGTCAACAACCAAATACAGTATGTGTCCAATGATTGATTAATAATTAAGTGCTAAATGATTGTACCCTAAATGAAGTAGCTGTTTAGTAGGATCATGATTTTGCATACCATTGCATAAATGTTGCTTGACACACAATTTATTATTATATTTAGAATTAGCAATCGTATTATTTTATTACTTAGAAACTAGTTGCTATGAATACTGGTGCCATCAGTTATCTTCATATGAATGACTTGTTTGTCATTGAGTCAGTTTTGCTGATGCAAAGTAGGCCCTTCATTACCAAACACCAAGTCACTAAATTAGGACACAATTATGAGTCATTAGTAAACTGTTAGTTAAACATTAAACTGTTGGTTACTTTAATTCTAACCTTCATCTGGGTGATCACAGGAATATCTGAAAATTGTATCTGTTAACTGGATGCATATGTCAGATTTATCGCATGACTCGTATGGCAGAGAACAGCTGTTGCTTTAACTGAGTCAGCGTACTGTTGAAGGGATAGATCAAATAGGTGGTGATTTCATTTTCCCTTGTAAAAGTATTTTTAGTATTTAAAAAATACTAATATACTTTAGTTTATTTTGATACACATAAAATTAAGGTATTTGCTATTTATTCGACCAGCTCTACCGCTTAAACAATTTAAGCAAATGATACGGAACCAACTCACAAATGTCCAATCTTGTCTACTCGGGTTGCTTAAGTTTGTTTTGATATGATATTTACTTTTGCTATTATAACAATAATTCAATGAGCTCTCAATTGATTCATATTGGAAATAAACGTTCATAGACTGACATAGAAAATGTTGGCACCTAACTCCTCCTACACGATTTCAGTGATCACCGCCAAATCAATGTCAACATGTTAATTATTGTCCAACTGGAGTTGCATCTTTTTATTTGATCTTATGTTTACTTTTGCAATTGTAAACATCTTAAATCTGTCTACATTAACCTGGGTCTCAATGAGAACCAGACGAGTTGAATCATTTATTTTGGCACCTAACTCCTTCTATGGTTTAAGTGATCAATGCTGAACCAATGTCAATATGTTCAGTATGGTCCAACTCGATTTGCCTCTCTTGAGATCTTTGATCCTATGTTTACTTTTGTAATTTTAAACTTCTAAATTATGTCTAATTTAACATGGGATTCAATGAGAACCAGACGAGTAAAATCATTATTAATAAACCTTTTGTGGGATGGCGAGGGGTGCGCACATGGTTCATCCAACAAGATGTCGTCCAGCCAGCGACTCTTTTTGGACTGTTTATCAACACGGAAGCCTTTAGTCAGATCATGGATGGGATGATTAGGTTCACCAACTATACTTTTGCGATTTAACTTACAGTCACCCGATCTGCAAACGAGTTGCTGGTCAGTGCTGTGGCAGGATAGATAATCTGGTTTATCTAACCCAAATCCCGGGCAGCGCTATGACAATTTGCGCTGCCTCGTGCAGGAGTTCCGGGGAAAGTCAGAGAACCCATAGTCAGATTTGAACCACTGATCATCATGACGCAGACGGTCCTGTATGCAGCAACTTAGCCAACTATGCCAGGTAGACTCCATGCAACTTGTCATTGTAGTGGATTTTTAGATGTTTCACAGGACTGATTATAGCAGCTGTCTAAGGACTAGCAGTCTCTCACACTCTTGACGACTCCCGAAGTGAGACCCAGAAGGAAGGGGGGGCAAACCCCCCACTATGGGTAGTCAACAAGAAGCTGAGAACTCAACATTATACTGTATATCATGATATGTCATTTTGGGGCTTGACGGATCATCCCATAAAGGGAGTTTTTGTTTTTACTACACGCAAGACTATATGATTTTCTCCACAGAGCGACTAGAAGAGACAAATGCTATCTTTCTTCGGTGAACCATATTCACATGTTATAACTCAGCCCTTTTGTTACTGCCCGGGTATGCCGCCAAGGCGATGCATAATCTATTAGTTGATGTACTCCTTTGTTTTCCAATTCCAGCCAGTGAACTAATATTTATTTCGTATGCAGCGGGAGATAGGTGGGCGTCACTTCTCGGTGGAAATATAAGCCTTTGTTTAAGGTTAATCAGATGAGTTCTCTTTAAAGATTCTCCTGACCCACGTTCAGTGTGCACCATAGTAAATGTGTTGAATAGATGTTGATAAATAGACTGAACCATATAAGACATGCTTAGATCGTAGATCATATTTAGGAGTCAAGACGACATGTAATTCTCGGTATTGTATTGTGTAACTCTGTGTCCGGTTAAAGCATTGTACTTCGATGTCCTTTATCTGGAATTAAATATTATTCCCTTTACTAAGTTCTGTCTGACATTCTTAATCATTTCCCAGAACATCTCCGGTGGAGTCATTAATCGGAACGTAAGCTATCTTGTTGTGGCCTGCTCTTAAGTTTCAGCCCTTATCATGCACACATTCAAGCTAGGTAGCCTATGCACCGGGTCTGACTTGCGGGCAACGCTTTAGTTTCAAACTATCAACTATGAGTATGTTAATTAATGTAATTTTCATAATAACAATTAGTTAACTCGTTACCATAGTAGAAACACCAAAAAACTTTGCAATGAACATGTTCACCTCAGAGAAATACATCAAAAAAGGTTCATTTAAATGTACTCGGATGAACCTTAGTTGGATGTAAGTTAGGTCATCACGCTGAATGCAGTTTTTGGCCCAAGGTAAACTATAAACAGCTATTACAAATGTAATATAATTTTAGCCACTGTAGCTAAAATTCCTTAGGAGTATTATTTTTACCAAATCAAATTTAAGTAATATCAAAACAGAATTTATTTTTGATTCAGGTGATTCCATTTTTATAATGCTAACTCTTTTGACATTTGAAAGGTTTTTGAACCAGAGAAGATTATGTTTCCATGGACTATTGTCAGTTTGCGGAACTTGTAAACATCAAATTTTAAAATAGGGCAATTCTAATTCAACCCTTAGTATGCAAATTACGTTGACTCTTGTATTGTCATTGAGTTGCTGAGCCAAGTTTTTGCTATGTGTCTTTTCTATGACGCCATTCTGACATACAGTAGGTGTTCACAGTTGTCATGGTATTGAGGGAGGAGGGTGGAGCATCACACATTTCCATGGGTGCTCCCCAAAGCTCCATCCCACATTTGTGTAATTCTGTGTTAGTCATTATGTACATACTGTATGGAGTTGTAACCAACATAAGTCAGACGAGAGCCACCCAGGACTGTGTCCTCCAACCATTATTGGTTTAGTCATCGCTACTCTACAACCTTTTAGTTTTGCAGTAAGCTAGTCTGTTAAGTGCTCATGAGGACTGATACACTCAGTAATGCTGGGTACACACTAAAATATTTTTTAAGTCTTATAAGATTTTCAAAATGTGAGAGGCCACAAAAAATTATAGATTTAACCATTTTGCTCCAATAGTGTCTGGTGTGCAATGATGTGACAATGACAGCACACCACACACAAATAGATTTTCAACCAGAGTCCCGACTATGAATACAGGAAGTCTCGCAAAAATCGAGACTTCAGAATAAGCATGGTGGATGATGTGCAGGAAGAAATTGCAATAATAGTGTTTGAAGTGATTTTTACAGAAAATTCACAGAAAAAATAAAAGGGTTTCGGGTGAAGTCGTGGAGACGGCGGGAACGATGGAGTTATTCCTATCTTTATTCAGGAGCACATTAATTAAATTTAAGAGCATTTCTCAAAGATTATTGGTTCAGATTTTGTAATAATTTCACTCAAAACCTTGCTCTCACACTCAAATAGTAGCTGCTCGTGCTTGGATTTGCTCTGCTTGTGCTCACTTTCTGGTTGGACTCAGATATATTGTTGATTGGATAGATTTCCAGCTCTCAATTTCGGACTCCTCGCACTCAGGCTGCTTCTTCGCGCTCGCAAATCATCTGTACTGCGGGGGATGGAGAATATATAAGTGGCATCTGGTATTGGGGTGATCACACTCCTGAGCCTTATTTAAATAATTCATAATTTTTCTCTTAACTCTAGTCTTTATCTGAGTATTTTTTATTAACCTAACCTCCTCTGTTACTTGTGCCCCAAAGCTGCTGTCGCTGTCAGCAGTTAGACTGCTTCTACCTGCCTGAAAAGAAGTAGAGATTTCCTGCAAAAATGTTGAGTTTCTCCAATTCAATGGAATCAGTAGATTGGCTATTCTTTCGCTTTTTTCTAAGGTTGGGTGGTGTAGGAGAAGAAAGTTCATTATAACAGTCTGCAGTGTAGATGGCTGACATGCGTCATCATCTGGATCACTGGTGAGGTCATTCACTGCAGCTAGGGCATCTTTAATTGACTGATGAAGCTTTAAATGGCACATAACGTGATGTATTCACTTACCTATATAGGCCTATGTGATAAATGGATTTAAAAAATAAAGCTATTTAACTATAACAATTGCAGGAAACAACAAAGCTACAGTAATAGCACTTACACTGCTTTCAGAGGCGCGTTGGATGACATGTTTCCTCAAAAACATCAGTGACTGACTGCAGCAGCCACTTTTGCTTGCTTGTGAGTGGCTTTTCCCCACTCCCACTGGGTTTGTCTTTAAGAAGCTTGGAGTACTGGGTTCTGAAAGTTGTGGCCTTCGTCTTTACGTCTTTCACTGCAATTATTCACCAGCAAATTTTGTGAACTTCTCAGATAAAGGTTGCGGTAATGCACACATGCTGGCCCTGTCTCTCTCACCTTACGAAGATTTACCATGGTTTTTCTAAATCAAACTATAGTATTTATTTGGTTATACAAACGTTCAATACGCCTATAATAAAACCATGGTAATTTTCTGTCTCTCTCTCACAAACACACCTTTTGTTACACATATCCTTATGTGGACATCCCATATTCGGCGTAATGGTTTTATACTGAGCTAATTACTTTCTCTAGCCCCAACCTATCCAACACAGAAAACTTTCTTGCATTTTTACATTTGAATACATATGGGTCCTCATAATGTAGGTCAACCCAGTACACACAATCACACACACACAAAATCTACTCTGTACTCTACCTGATACATCCACTGCGGAAGATATTTCTGACCAGACTCTTCCAGTCTTCCAGTCTTCCAGTCTATTATGGTAGGTTTTACACAACACGTTGTATAAACATTTATGCTGTTGCCACAAATCGACAAGCTGATCCTCCATCTCTGCTGTCCAAATCCATTTAACTTTGGGTTGCGCCATGACTGCAATTGATCATTTTCATATATGTGCATGTAATGTATTTAGCCCATTTGGCTTTTACATTTTCAGTTGATAAAGCCGCTTTTTTTGTAATATTATAAGAAATTTTGTTCTCAACATTATATTTAAATAACTTAACATATGCTGTATTTAAATATTATCTTGTACTGTCCCCTTTTGGGATCCAAAACATGGGACACATCTACAGTAGGCTCCAAAATTATTGGCACCCCTGACTGGCAATGCACAAACAATACTTTAATAACATAAATAATATAATTTTTGAGATACATTCAAAATACCAACATGTGAGAAACATTGTATTAGTAATGTTGCAATGGAACTCATACAAACAAAATTCACCAAAATCAAGGTTCCGTCATCATTGGCACTCCTTATTCAGTATTTAGTGCAACCACCTCCGGCAAGGATTTATTAAGGTTAATGTCACGATTATGTGGTGCGCTATGTGTAAAGGTGAGACAGGCGCGAAGGTTAGTAAACAAAAGTGTTTTTATTAACTTAATTATGAGGATAATGAAAAACATCTGTGCATTGATAAAACATACTGACAGACAATCTATAGGCTGTAGGATACGTGATATGATCAGCTGACAGGAGAAGCAGGAACACAAGAGGAAAACAATGCACACGGGAGAGAAACTTAGACAATACCAAAAGGGGAGAAACACAAAACACACATGTACGAACCCCTTAGGGGGGATCGTTACAGTTAAGGAACACATTTGTAGGGATTTTGGACCATTCCTCTATGCCGATCCTTTCAAGATCACATTCTTGGGTTTGCGCTTATCAACTGCCCTCTTCAACTCAGGACCACATGTTTTTGATTGGCTCGAGGTCCAGCGACTGAGATGGCCATGGCAGGACATTGATTTTGTTGTCACTGAACCATTTCTGTAAGGCCCTTGAGGTATGTTTTGGGTCATTGTTTTGCTGGAAACAGCCCCAAAACATCACTGACCCATCACCATATTTGACTGTGGGTATGAGATGCATCTCATTCTATGCATGTCTGTTTCGACGCCAAACATGCCAATGATGTGTCTGACGAAACGTTCAATTTTGGTCTCATCTGACAAGAGCATCTTCTTCATAAGTAATAATTTAAATTACATTTGTAACTCCAAGTCCTTGTGTCTGTGTCTTGGTGTCAGAAGGCGCTTTCTTCTAGAAACCCTTCCAAAGAGGCCATGGATGTAGAGGTGGTGTCTGATGGTGCTTTATGAAACCTGGTGACCCCAAGACACCGCCAAGGCCTGCAATTCTTTCACAGTGATTTTGGGGAATTTTGTTGCTTCTCTCAACATCCTCCTTCCTAACCTGGGGGCAAAATGCATATGGGTCCTCTATCTGTGAGGTTTTCAACTGTTCCTTATCTTTCTTTTTTTACA
This sequence comes from Umbra pygmaea, assembly GCA_016801145.1. Lineage (NCBI taxonomy): Eukaryota > Metazoa > Chordata > Actinopteri > Esociformes > Umbridae > Umbra > Umbra pygmaea. Next base: position 7,113 of record JACXGM010007025.1, on the reverse strand, counting down.
ATTCATACTTTGCACGTGACGTCACAAAGACTGGCTGGCGGGCAAGAACATCATTCTCCTAGCATCGAAACCTATTAAGCTAGGGGATGTCGCCAGTTTTACCATACGAAATGTTGTGGTTTAAGGTGAAAACAACGTGCCAGATAGTAATAATAATACATACATCAATTAATTCATGCATGGATTCATGATAACTCATGTACCGTTACGGTAAAGTTTAACCAGTGTGCTTATTCTAACCAACAACCGGGACAATTTCATAGTGGTTGGTGTAAACCGGGACATTTTAGCGTAGGCAGGGTGTACGTATTCAGATGAAGACTTTATCACAGATTAGGAAATGTTAGTGGGAAGCTAGCCAACTACTAGTAACACCTTTGCTTTAATTTTGAAGGTATTCTTGTCTTTCAGCTACGACAGCATTGTTAACCCATTCACTCTTAAAAAAGGTAGCTAGTATCCGTACTTTTGTAGGCTTTTATTTTTTGTGCTGTGTAGCCTACAGTAAGGTGACGGATTCTCGATATATGTAAATATCTCAACTCCAAGTCTTGTAGAGACTTTGCAAGGTTCTAAGCAATGACAGTTACGAGTATGTTAATCTTTTCATATTACCAAATTTGGTAGATTGATTGTATTATTAAAAATCCAAGCCGCAATTCCCCTGGCTGGCCACTGTTCGTCACCATTTTATTGGCGTTTCTTGCCCTCCAGGTATCCATGGTAATCACGTGACTGCAAAGTATGAATTGCCATGACATTGCTCAGTATATTCAATCATTTGTCGATCTTTATGTAGCCATTTCCACATTTATGAAGGTGTATGACCATCTGTCCCTTTTGAACTGCTAGATCATTTGTTCCATCACAAATGGATACTGCATTTTTTATATTGCTTGTCATCAGGAATTGATGTACTGGGTCAATAAAGTTCCTTAAGACTTATATTAACTTAAATAAATGGAATACAATTCCTGGTTTAATTTTATAATATTTAACCCTCCTTCGTCTACTGATGCTCTAGAGCATCAAACGCGATTATCTCACGAACCGTACATGCTAGCAACTAAAGCTTTAAACGTGCAATATGTAATTTTTGGCCGCCAGGGGGCTCTCAATCAAAACAATAGCAAAAGATGTACTTGGATGACGTCGGGAGGTTGCGTGGGATCATGGGTTTTGTTATTGTCTAGATTTTAGACCTTCAAATCTAGCGTCTCCGGCAGAAAAAATGTTAATTGACAGAGTAATATATTGTTATAAAAATTATTACATTATTCACGTTATGTTTGGCGGCTCCCTGGAACTTCGAACAACTAGAGCAGTTACAGGTTATATGACGCCATTTACGGGCGACATAATGAAACGTCCCGTGTCTTCAAATTATATTACAAATTTCTCTGGATTTGAAAGTTAGTGGAAACATTTAGGATAATGCAAGTACACAACTAAGAAATATATATAATATATGTATAGTGATGTTTGGTTTTAATGCAAAGTATGTATTTTATTATTGTTTTGATTGATATTACATATTGTACCTTTAATTGTTTGACGCAAATAATGAGTGGTGGCTCATCTCTGTTGGTTAATCAAAACCGACGATGGGCTTTCAATTTAACTAAAAATATCACAGACAGGAGGTAGGAAAATGACAAAATAACAAATTTACAATGATGTAGGACATCATCCTGCATAAAACAAAAATTTTTGGAGTTGGGATTTAGCTGGGTTTTAAAAATGTATAGAAATCTAGTAAGAAATTGGTGCAGCATTTTGATGTTGACTTGTTTGTATGGCCCTAAGACATTGCACACTGGTCCAGGGGCCCTGGGGGCTTGACAAAAAGCAACAAAAAGCTTTTTTTATAATAGTTTACATGCTTTTAGACATAAAAACAACAACAAATACATACGTTGTTGAGTTTTTTGGAATACATATTTAATAAAACAAAATGTCAGGACCCAGGATGTTGGATTTCATTTATTCATGATGTAGCCATGGGTCTGCTGAGTCCAGAACCATAAGGCACTTCACTGTAGGTCAAAGTATGACCTGTCTAGAGGTCAAAAGGTCATCTGTGTGCCAGGTGGTCCTAAAACCCTTTAGACCTTGATGGGTTTTAAGGGTGCCATTGATTGTGAATCCTTGATTTGGAGGACACTGATTTTTTATTTAATCAAGAAATGATTATGGTTGGTTTCATTGACACATTAATAAAGTACAGTATTTCTCACATTGGTATTTTGAGTTTTTCTCTGTTATTGTATTGTTTATATTTTTTACAGTATTGTTTGTGCATTGCCAGTCAGGGGTATCAGTAATTTTGGAGCCCACTGTATGCAGTTAAACCTATTTAATGATAGCACAAAAACATATGGGATCAGACTACAGGAAATTATTTGACTTTAAACATTGATGCACAACAGGTATTGTGCAATTACTCTTAATGAGCATAATAGGATAATATATGACAATAGCAAATAAGGAATGCAATGATTCAAACATACTAACTGCATCTGATGACCCGGCTCCTGCTTTTGTTGAAAAATGAATTAACCTTCACTTTTCCCGAATATGTTACTGCACTCTTGAATCTACCAACTAATGGTTCATTCCTTGCCTTATTTTACATGCTTCCATTGACATTTCACCAAGAAAAACGGCCTCATGACATTTGGGAACAGTGTGTGCGTAAGCGGGTGTAAAAGGGCAAGGAGGTGCCATTCGATGAGGACTGTGTCATCGTTCGCTGCTGCTGTGCCTGTCGGGAGGTGGGCGTAAGGAAGCGAGCGCCAGGACATTCAAAATGCCTGGCAACCAGTCATTAAATTGAATAAGTTTGGCGTCAGCCATTGCTCTCCCTCTGTTTCCTCACCTCAGGTTTTCTCAAAGAGGCTTACTCTTCACATTTCCTGCTCAATTATGGGTTTCCTTACCCACATCTTGACAATCTCTTGACACAAAGTACACACGGCAGTAGTGGGGTACCACCTGGCCACGTCATGGAATAGTCCCAGAATATATCGGTTTGATTGGACAAGAATTTACAGAGAATGCCACTGAGAATTTCACTCAGAATGTTTATCTTTGTTTGTCTAGAGTGTTCCAGGATGCTCTTCTGCTGACGTACTGTACTGTACAGTAGCTCATCATGTTTATCTATTTTTATTTTGTTCCAGACAGAGATTGTAGAATCTACTGTACTTGCTTTATCTCCATCCAGTTTAATAGCATTGGAACAACATGCTAGTTGTGCATATGTCCAAGAAAAAGAAACAATCAAATTCAAATTTTTGGATGCCACCAAAAACATGGATTTCCTGTTGTATATTCGCAAAATTGTCACACTTGTTTGCATAGCTTTTTTGACACATAATTGGTAAAAAGGAAGTTCAAGTACATAGAATGTAATGCTTCCAAGCAAATATTGACATCCATCTTGGTATTGGTTCTGGAGAAAGCAGTATAGAACAGCTGAATTTAATGCTTGGTCAGGCACTGCTACACAAAAATACATTTCACTATTCATTACAACATCAACAGTTTACGAATACTGTCTTATGCAAGGAAATATGATTGAAAAAGGTACAACTATGGTTCAACAATAATTGCTTTGTCACCAGACTAATACACAAGGTATAATGTGGAATCTGCATACATTTGTACATTATTTCTTTTTTCAACTGTCTCGGTTGACATTTTCCATCATTTTTAAGATATTCACTCTCAATTTAACCCCAACTGTTGTTACAGTACTTACCTTTTTTTAAATGTTGCTTTCTAAGAGAGTTCCAGAAAGCTCTCCAACTGACTAAGCTCGTCACTGTTTTATTTTTACTTCTTTTTTTTTAGATTCAGCCGTATTTGGCTTAGAGACAGTCTTGTCAATAACATCTTTGCAGACATTTTAATGGATAAGCCCAGTAGCATTATTGTAGGTCTCAGTAAGAGGTTTATAAAAAGGCTAGAAAATCATATTCCATAGTGGTGGGCCTTTCAAGAGTTACCCATTAATACCCTTCTTTGTGTTTTTCTGTTTTGGTCCCACCTGTTATACAAATTGAAACAGACCACTCAGAACTGCTATGTAAGGCCTCATATAGTCAGATCAGGTTTTAGCCATCCACGCAATTCCTAAAATTACACACCTCAAATCAATGACCAAGATTCACTAGATGATTTCATGATAAATTAGTGTCCATGTGTTTTTTTCTGCATGTTATTTATGGACAAACTGCAAACCATATGATCAACATCATAATAACAAATAGAAATGTGTGAGTTAGATAATTCCGTCATCACATTTACATTGTGTAATGTATTATTTTTTTCCCATTTACTTTTTGTAAAAAGAATCAGGCCTCAAATATGTAGAAAACTTTGACTGTTGTCTATGATGAGAAAAAGTTCATAATTATAGACAACTCTTTTCAGGTTCTAAATAATTTCACTCAAACTACTAAGACATCCAAATCATCACCATGACAACAATCATGTTACCTGCCTTGTGTTTTGTATGCTCAAGAATTAATTAATCATAAGTGTATTGTAAATGTATTAAAAACATTTCAAAGTCAGAAAGATGGGGTTCCACTGCAAATAATGAGGGGTGGTTCATCCATGTGCGTTAATGACAGCTGGAGGTATCGCACCTCGCAGCGGGTACTTTTCGCTGACGTTATTTTGTAAGTAAAAACATTATCAGGAAGCGAAAATTACAAAATAACATTTCTGCAAGGAGGTAGGACATCATACTGCACCAACAGGTTATTTTTCGGGGGGTGGGCAATGGCTGGGTTTTTGAAAATGTATAGGGATATAGTAAAAATATGTAGGCTACTGTACATATAGTGTTTTATTTACCTATTTATATGTCCCCCACACTATGTCACACTGGTTCTCAAGACATGGGGGCATACCAATATGGTTTTACAGTGATGTTCATCATGGTTTACAAGTATTTTACAATAACTAACAAAATATTTAATATCAAATTCTGTGTTTTTTGGCTCTATAGGACATCATGCATAAAAATCATTGTCACAAAAGTTTGGGTTTGACTTATAATTGTAGCCCCAAGAGTCTTCTGGATCCAAAACTATAAGGCACATAGGACAAAGTATGACACTTTCAAAAGTCAAAATATCAACACAGTGCCAGGTGGACTTCAACCCCCTTAGACCTTGAAGCGTTCATTATATTTGAAAAACGATTTTTGACTCAAATAAATTTCCGTATGCGCTGTTGTCTTGATTCTCAGGTGTCTGCAAGTATGCTAAATTGTATTGAAACAGTAGTGAGTAAATTCAGAGAAGTAAAACAAGGAAATTGTGTTACAAAACAAAACATTTGTTTTCAGTTGGATACACCTGTAACTGTGTAGGGGGCGGGGGTAATTTAATGAAATAACATTTCCTATTTTTCACGCATCTCTATAAAATATGGCCTTTCACTTGGTTTCAAAAGCTCAATGTGGCCCTCAAGCAAAAAACTTTTGCCCACCCCTGCCATAGAGGGATGTGACATTTAAACATTTTATAAAACATAAAGACTCATAAGGTTGGGGAGTCTTCTGGAACGATAGCAGTGTGGTGGTTGTGTAGGTTAGATTTGTCATTTTGCTACTTTTGATGTTAACCCTCATCCTTATGTCTTTTTGTTTGTTTTTTATACTGTATATAAAACTATAAATAGCAGTCAACTGTGAAAAGAAAAAAAGCATAAAGTGCCACATATTTTCATTGTCCTTTGTCAAGAATAATTTCTTCTACAACTGTTTATGTTTTCATCAATTATTTTTATTTACTATATTTTTCCGCCCCATTTTCCTCCCTTCCCAATTCCCTTTAGTCCTGCCTTGTTGGCATCTCCGCAACTCCTTGGACAGATCTGTGGGATGGCAAGGTGGCACTCACATGGTTAAGCCCACCACATGTTGCCCAGCCGCTGATTGTTCTCGCAATGTTCACCCAACACGGAACTCTTTAGTCAGATCATGAACGGGATGATTACGTTCACCAACTATACTTCTGCGATTGAATTGACGTGACTGATCTGGACACAATGAGTCGCTGGAGAGCAACGTGGCAGGATAGATTTATCTAACCCAAATTCTGGGCAGCGCTTTGCCAATTTGCGCAGCCTCGTACAGGAGGTCAGGAGGTCAGGGGAAATCCAGAGATACCATAGTCAGGCTCGAAACACTGATTATCATGACGCAGACTGTCCTGACACTACACCACGTGGCCCCCCCAGTTCATCTATTTTTTTTCCATAAACTCATTATGTCATTGGTAATTACCACTTGTTTGTAATCTTTGATTCCTACGTACCTACAAGGTTATCTATATATATCTATATATATATAACCTATAGTTACATTGTGTTGTTTAAGTGTTCCCTTTGTTTTTTTGAGCAGTGTATATAATAATTTTGCACAGTACTATACATTTAAAAAAGACGCCCTGATGCTATGTTACTAATTGGTAAAGTTTTCTGTAGCTAGACTGGACAAAAGAATGCTTAAAAATTCACCCAGAGCTTGTAAAACAGCCATCGAACACTGGGTGAGCTGGATCACGAGCACGAGGCCATCGCAAATTAATTGAATAGAACGTTCGATGAGCCTGTTTTGCAGGGAATTAAGCTGAATGGGCTGAGCTCAGAAAATAAGGTATTTGTGAATAACATGACAGCTGCTCGTAATTAGCCGGCATATATTAATTAAAAGGGAAGGTTCTACTGATTAAAATTAGGTCTGACTTTTTTTTTTAGATATCTAATGGAGAAGAAAATTATGTTTGCACCAGCCGCGGTCGGTGGATCTTAATTGGGAAGGACGGGCTCGTATTACGCTCGGGACTGGAGTGAATGGAATGGTGCGCAATGCACAAAGTGTTTTTCTGTTTTGCACACTGTGGGCCTGATTTACTAACACCAGCGCAGTTTGCACTGCGTCTGTTTATGCGAGTTCGGTAATTGCGCACGCTATGCTTCCACATTTAGCGTGGTATTTATCAAACCCGATACCCATTACGCAATCAGCGCATACTCCGCCCTCCATTAGCGCGCCTCTAAAAGCGCAAACAATGGCCCCGTATGTATCTATCA
>JACXGM010007024.1:0-31495 GCA_016801145.1 Umbra pygmaea | reverse complement strand
CCTTATGTTCCTCCATGTGTCTGTCAGTCTCTCCTTATGTTCCTCCATGTGTCTGTCTGTCTCTCCTTATGTTCCTCCATGTGTCTGTCTGTCTGTCTTTATGTTCCTTCATGTGTCTTTCTGTCCTTATGTTCCTCCATGTGTCTGTCAGTCTCTCCTTATGTTCCTCCATGTGTCTGTCTGTCTCTCCTTATGTTCCTCCATGTGTCTGTCTGTCTCTCCCTATGTTCTTCCATGTGTCTGTCTGTCTGTCTGTCTGTCTGTCTGTCTGTCTGTCTGTCTGTCTGTCTGTCTGTCTGTCTGTCTGTCCTTATGTTCCTTTATGTGTCTGTCTGTCCTTGTGTTCCTCAATTTGTCTGTCTGTCTTTCCCTGTGTTCCTACATGTGTCTGTCTGTCTCACTATATGTTCCTACATGTGTCTGTCTTCCCATCTCTCTCCTTGTTTCTTCATGTCTCTGTCTGTCTCTCTCCTTGTTTCTTCATGTCTCTGTCTGTCTGTCTGTCTGTCTCTCTCTCTCTCTCCTTGTTTCTTCATGTCTGTCTCTCGTCTTGTTTCTTCTTTGATATGCTGAGACGTCGGTACAAGCTGTGAGACAGGACTCTTGCGCCCTCTTCTGTCCTTTTCACACCTTACACATGATGTTGTCATGACATAGCTGCAATCAAAATTGTTCAACTCCCATTGCAAATCAGGTTTATTGTCAAAATGTACAGCCTTGCAGCTGTTTGAAATGAACAAATCAAACAAAGATTGACAATTGAAATAGCTCAACAACACAAGCTATGCTTCAAGTGTTTTCCCCAAATTCAACTGCAAATGCAACTGATAATGACTCCTTCAGTCTCAAGGTTATTGAACCCTTTCATGGTAACCATGAGGAAACTCAGCCCATTCCTCATGAGCAATGGCCTCCAGTTCAGGATAATTCTTGGGTTTGCGTGCTGCAACCGCAAAATTCCACCATAGATTTTGTATGCTGTTCAAGTCAAGTGGCTGTGATGGCTACTGTAGCATCTTCCAGGGCTTTTTCTGCCTTGGTGGAATTTATTGTATGCTTGGTTCATTGTCCTGTTGGAAGGTCCAATGATGCACAAGCTTCAGCTTCTTAACAGATGGCATGACATTTCAATGAATCCATCTTGCCTTCCACACGCTGCAGGTTTCCTGTGCCAGAGGAGTCAAAGCAGCCCCAGAGCATCACTGTGTGCTTCTTTATATGATTTTGAGCAGTTAAGCAGTTTTATTGTGCTTTTGGGTCTGTTCTGGCATGGAAACCTTCTACCACACGTACGTGCCTTACTGTGCTCACTGAAACCTTAGTGTCTGTTGCCATCAAGTCCCGCTGCAGGTCTTTTACTTACTCTCATGTTTATCACAACCTGTCATCTCAGAAATTTGGTTGCAGCCATTGATACATTCAGTGCCTTCACTATCTTTTGCATCCTGTTCCTTGTTTGTCAAAGTCGATTATCTCTTCTGGTCACTTATTGGACCATTCAACTGACTTAGCCATATTTCTCACATGCAGTCCAACGTGACACTCAACAATCCCCTAGCCAGTTCAGGTACTTCATGTGTTACGGCTCAAGCCCACCTGGTGCAACTATAGAAGCCCTTGAATCGTTGCATCAGGTGGGCTTGAGACAACACCTGTTCTGCATATTTTGGCTTCTATTCAGGGGGCTGAATAATTTAGAGACTGGTGAAGTCATTATGAGTTGCATTTTTGGGTGCATTTAGGGAAACCAATTGATGCATTCATTGCGTTGAGCAATTTCAATTGCTTTAGTTAGATTTTTTTATTGCAAACAGCTGAAAGTCTGAACATTTTGACAGTAAACCTGATATGCAATCGGGGTTGAATGACATTGGATGCAACTATACACTTACAATGAGGCCTGCTATCACTGCCTCTGGATATGAGGGCTCTAACATGACTTCCACTTCAAATTGGTTGAGTTACTATACTCAACATTAATTGAAATATCTCCTTGACCAAGACGAATGTTGCAATTACATTGTTTCTCAATTATCAAATTAGAATTATTCCAAATAATTCCCAAATCTCTGAACAATTTGTAAATTTTTCACACCAGAGTTGAATTCCTTATTAATTTAAGCAAACTGCACGTGTTGGCACATGTGCAAAAGAGTAAGTACTATTGTCTACAATTTGCACAATAACTACATGTACATGGCTAGCTGATTAAAACTAATGAGATGATTCTCCGTTAAATTGTCATCTTCTTTACAACATCTAAACATTCTGTCTACGTTGTAGACCCATTTAATCAGCAAAAATAATAGATATTGGCCTATTATGATTATTATTATTATTATTAAAGTGCCTTGCAACAATGTAACTCTGTTTTAATAATTCCATTAATACTCCCGTTTTTATTTTCAAAGAAGCAATATAATAACAATACATAATAATAATAATAAAATAGTGGACTATCTTTGGTAGTCAACGGACCACAATGAGTCCACGGACCACAGGATGAAAACCACTAGTCTGTATGGAATATTCCATAATTTATTCGATGAAGTGCTACTACAGCCAAATGTAATGTCTCCCTTAAGTGAAAATAAGCTCTCTTGAAATCACAAATTGTATTACACAAATGGCAAGTCTGGCAAATACGGGCACACTATATATTTGAAATCATATTTAAAACATTGGAACATGACCTTCAATCATTATATTGGTAACGGATTTGTAATGTCACATTTTGTGTTTAAAGCCTATCAACCGTTTAAAAATGCATGTGTACTGTGACTTAAAGGCTCACACGAACTAGGTCCATGGTAACTCATTTGAAAGCAGTCTATCAATTAATTAATAGTCACGTGCTCGGAAAAGCACTAAAGTCCAACCAATTACACGGCATGGAAAACGTTCGGCATTAATCACCTTTGCATTAAGTAAGATATGTGGACGCGTTCACAACATATCACGGAGACAACAATTCTCAACTTAATCGAATATCAATTTCAATGTTAATGTAATTAAGCAATCTCTTCTAACGTTGAGAAACTAAAGGTTGACGATGGCGAGACTGTTGCTATAGTAACCGAGACAGAGCGCAGACAGACGGCAGTCGCACGGGTGAGCGACAAACCGCGGAAGGTGTTGCGGGTTCTGAATGCAGAGACGTGAGGGTGGAAAGGTGGGGAACAGCGGGCAGGAAGACGGGGTTCGAGACAGGTCTGCTTGAAAAGAAAGAAATGTCGGAGAGGATAGCGTCATCATGTGGAAACCTCTATGATACCACTTCACTGCTGCTCCAGTACTGCAACGGTGAGGTTCACCTTTGACTTGCATTAACGGGTTTTATTTATCCGAATGTAGCAACACGCGGCTGTAATGTTTTAACACGAATGCTGTTCGCAGGTTCCCTACCATCTAAAATAAAGCAGAGGTGTGCCTCGAAATACACTATTGAATAAACAAGACTCGCAGTTGTTAGAACGCTAATATCCATCTATCATTGGCAAGCTTATCGGGAACCTGTTCATTCACTGTTGCGTTAAGTGTGTGTAGGCCCGCTATCGTGTAATACACCTGCATTTAAAACCGTCTTTGACTGATCATCTTGAGATTTTTTTTGCATTTGTTTTGGTTTTATTTTCTAACAATGGACCTACAAAGAAAGGGGATGCCATCAGTTAAGGCTCTGCGTTTTGTCTTCTCATGTCTGTTGTAAAATTAAGAAATCTGTTCACTTGTTGACGGCCATCACACCAAGGTCGGAATTACCATCTCATAATATACGATAGCATCTTTTTGTACCGTCTGAACGTTATCACATCGCTTGTTTGCATGGTGCATTATGGTCTGGTACTTTGAACCCTCATGTTGGTAGTCGAGGATGGTCCTCAGGTGATTTGCCTGGATTCGTAAAACCTCTTACTTCTCTTATGAAGTTGAATGCTTAAATGAACACGACCAGTATTGGCTAGACTTTAGGGCATGAAAAATTATTTCTGTCAACAGAAATATTCTCATATAAAACAATGTTGGTAAAGGCTATATGTAGAGATGCATATATTGATTTATTAATGAAGCATGCTCCTACAGTATGTTGAAATAAGTGCCATAAGGGTCACAGGTAACTGCTACGGTCACTATAGGTGAATAACTTTAACAGATTGTCATTAAGTGTACAGCTGCATGTTATCCAAAAACAACCTATTCATTATCATTATGATTTAGTGTGAATAGCTAGCAGTTCCATGCACTTCAGGGCCTCTTCTGTTGGGTTAATCACCTCTTTACTCATCCAGACACTTGTCAAAGGGGTGTCTACTGGAAAAAAGCTTTTTCTGGTTTAGGATTTTGACCGTCATGTAAATTGGTGTTGTAGGTAGAATTGAAGTTATCTTTATGATTAGGTGTTGAGATTCTATTTAGGTATAAAGTCAAACTTTTGAGCTAAGGTTATAATTAGGTTTACATTTAGCTAATAGGGAGATATTTTTCTGGTCCCCAAAAGCATAACAAACAAACCGTGTGTTATTAATATAAAATTAATCACCGGCGTTGATAAAGAACAAGCTGGGGGGGTCAAGCGTTAGTGTTGTCTTTGACTTTTGCATGATGCTTCTGATGTGACTACACACGTTCAGTGTGGTGCGTGTGTGTGTTTGCTCCACCCACTGCAGTCCCACTTCCTGGTAGTGCCTGGCTGTTGCTGCTGCAAAGCGGTGTAGATCTGGCCTCCGGCCAAGACACCCTACCGGCTGCGGGCTGCTGCCGTCGCTGTGTAGGCAGGACTACAGGCAGGAGTGTCCTGTTACAAACACTGACTCGCCTGTCTTTGAGCCGCACGTACTGCTAGGGAGAAGTGTGTGTGTGTGTGTGTGTGTGTGTTGTGGGGGGGGGGGGGTCCAGGAAGAGAGAGGCAGAACAGCTCTGGCTGCGGATGACAGCAGGGAAAAGCACCACACCAGAAGACCAGCCTGGCACCCAGAGATCTCCCCCCAGAGAGATAAGGAGAGGAGAGCTGTCTGTCTGTCTGACTGAGTGACTGGTTAGCTGGCTGATAGACTGAGGATGGCAGGTAAGGGAAGGCGTGTCTAACCTATGGATATTTTAGCAGGCTTTGGTTTCACCCTGACTCACTTGTCCTCTGGCATCATGTAGGGGTTCATTCCTCCAGCTTCGGACACAGCTAAACTCTCATCCTTAATTTAATAATTTCCTATTATATTATGCGCATTTGTATTTGTCATTTTTTTGTATTTGTAATTTATTTCACCACATAGCTGTCGCCTGCTTTAATTCTGCTTGCTGCGGTCGTCCTTTACGTGTACTGTTTCATCCGTGGGAGGCAGTAAAGAGAAAGTTATTGTGTGTGCTGCTAGCTTTAAATCTGTCAGACCACAACTTTAATTAACAAAGAACCAGGATGATGTTCGTGTGGGAAAGCTGCAAACAGAATTGTTTTTCAATGTGGCAGGTTTGAATAAAAGTCTGATTACAGAAAATCATTAACAGAATAATTTTATTCACGTGTTCTGGTCTGAAACAGATGGATGGTGAATGAGTAGATGTGTATGTTTCTTTAACCTGGGTATTCAGTGATCTTTACATTTGCTGCACAGACGATTGAAATCCATCAAGCGTTTATCTCAGCATATTTTTAACTGAAAGCAAGGCTATACAGCATGCCGTGGTTAATTGACAGCATCAGCAAACTAATGAAATTATTGAAAAGATGCTCACTTGTTATTTCTCGAATGTAACTACATTTACGCCCCCATGAAACTTAGTGATTGCAATGTCAGATATTTTAGCATTACAGCATGTATTCTTTCTTGTTTAGTTGAATAAAAACAGATTTCAGATGCTCCAGTGTGCCCAATTTGATAATGTCTGTTACTTCCTGACGAATAGAAAAAATAATTGGTTCCACTGGGCAAGGCCGTCGTATGTTAGACCATGTTGAGTCAACCAACATGTCAACATTATACACAGGAATTCAGTCAAAACATCATGGCATTCAATCGTGCTTAATAGCCCTGGTACAATGGGGATAGAGCATGCATGCAAATGTCTTTGTCCAGACAAAAAGGAATCTAAAAATGGCTCCAGGTGTTTTGAATAGGATTTTCAATATGATGATATGAACGTAACAGTGAACAGAATGGCGTCAAGTGAAACTGAGTCTCCTGTTGCATTGTCATCAATTCTCTTACCGTTTAGTTTTCATGCAATTTAAAATGTGTTAGGATGTTTTCTTTTACAATGCGGCTGCCCAGCATATGAGCTGGAACGGAGGGCAGTGACTTAGAAAGCCCCAAAACCAATCACGTAATTTCATTGAATAATGAGTGGTTAGTGCCTAGCTAGCCACACAACATTCATCCCAGACAACCTTTTCAAAATAGTGTCTGGCTCAATTTAGCAGAACGGAGTGTAATTTTTGGTCTTGTTTTATTTAACATAACCCAGGCTCCAAACCTTAGTCTTATCTTTATTAGCAAAAACTGTTAGCCAAATTCTGACATTTACAGCTTGGGGAATTATGCAAATAACTCGTGCACTCGGTATCTGCCAGATGACAACCTGTCTGCAGGCAACACCATGGAGGTGGATGACCGTCTGTCCCACCTGGAGCAGCGTGTCCAGCTGCAGGAGGATGAGATCCAGCTACTGAAGGCTGCTCTGGCCGACGCCTTGCGCAGACTGGGCTGCTGTGAGGAGCTGGGCCAGCCCGGCGCCCCGGGAAGGAGGTCCACTGTGACTCCGCCCACCAAGGGTGAGGTTCTGGGCCGCATTAATTTGACATCCTATCAACACACTAGTTCTAATAGATTAGGCTATACAGTAAGTGTTGGTCTTATGTAGCGCCGTTATTACAGCCGGGTACTTGCGAAACGATTGTTGTCCCAAGGGGGTCAGTGTGAAAATGTATACAATCACTAATGTAGTCACTCTGGATAAGAGCCTATGTTAAATAATGTGTAATGTAAATGCTGATAATTGATGCTATCACTGAGGATGTGGTTAATGGATTCATGGTGTGTTTTTACCATTTATAAGAGAACTCATTTATTTTATACTGTAGAGTCTATAGTGAATTGCGGTGTCTTTAAAAAAAGCTTGACTGCTTTACTAAACATTGTCTCCCTCTTGTTGCCAGTGCGTCAAATTCTACAGGCCTTACCATCCAAGCCCCTACCTCTCAGCAATGGTTATGTCCAGCCCAAACGCATGGGGGGATATCCTTCCTCTCCATCCTCCCCCAAAAAGGAAACATTGCTGTCCATCAAAAGGCAAGACATCCTCCGTGTGGACCTAGTACTGTTCTTCTTCCAATGTGCATTTCCAAGCTTGTCCTTAGGGTGGCAGTGTTGTACTATGTACAGTGTTTAGTCTGCAAACATGGCTGGATACCAGATGTTCTTATCTGTTATTGTCACTGTTATTTTGTCCTATGACTTTCCACATCCGTCTCAATAATGCACTGGCTTACTCTTCACCCTCCCTTCCTCCTCCATCTTTCCCCGGGTCCTGTTTTTCCTCTTCCTCCTACTCTCCTCTCTGCTCCTCTTCAATAGGAAGAGCATGTCGACGGAGCGTCTGTCCACGGTCAGGAAAGAGATGGGGTCTGACAGCAGAAGTAGGACCACCTCGTCCAGCAGTTCCACGGGGGGCAGAAGCAGGTGACACAGACCCAGTTAGCCCTTAACCAGGACTGCCAGTCGGATATTGTCTGACGAGCTTTTCCAAAAAAAGAAACGGCTCAGTACTGAGACGGCAAACCTACAGCACTGACACATGACAGACAGCTCAGCACTGACACATCAACATCTCCTTCTCTTTCGAGAGAATAGTGTTGCCACGCAACCCTCTTGACAGGATGTTGACAGTAGCCAGAGAATGACACAAGGAAGCGAATAATAAACCTAGACAGTGTCCAGACTTTTTTTGTTATTCTTGCTGTAGACGACACACATGTCCTCATCTCAAACAGTGTCCTGATGACATTGCTGTCTGATGGGTGATGTTAAGGGGCCAGGTGGTGTGGTCATCCAATTTAGGACACATCCTTGTTGGTAACCATTTCCTCTTTGGATCAAAGGACAGCTATTGTACCACCGTGCTTTTATATCCATAAAGGGAGCATGTAATACGTATTACATATTGGATTGTCTGGTCTCATTTAGACCTCTATTCAGAGTCCAGGGGGAAGTGACAAATATCCAAGTTGTTAGAACATTGGTTTTGTAGTTGGAAGGTCACTAGTTAAAATTTTCAAGCCGATAATGTGAAATTTGAACAAGCCGTTTTAATATTAATATGAAATGTTTGGGGGGGACCTAGTGGCAATGTTTTAGAGCTGATGTAGGGTTATATATGTTTTTATTTATATATATATATATTTAAACAATATGACTTGTACATAAACCCAACACAGACAATTCCTAAAGGAAGATTGCACTGTTCACAAACAATAGTAACACCCCGCACCTGCTCAGTGTTTGAGTAACAGAATAGTTGTCTCGAAGGAGGCACTATTACTTTGAAAAACAGATGGGTACTGTGTGTTGTATGGACCACTCCCTCTTGGCTCAATGAGCTCACTCTGCTGAGGGAGTCATATTACATGAGCTTAGGTAACAGAGGTGTGGTTACTGAGAAGAGGGCAGGTCCAAAAGAGTCGGGAAGTGCCTCCCCATTGGTGAGAAAATGTGCCTGCATTCAAGGCAACCGCTGAAGTTAACTGAATCAACAAGGAAGCCTGTTAGTTGTCGACAGGATTTTGTTGTGTGAACTGTATTGCCAACAACGTGCTGTTATCTAAAGCTAAAAATGAAGAGATCTCCCAGGTAATTGTATGCTTAAAATGTAAACATTTAACTGTTAGGAAAGTGATTGTTTGATAAGTTGTTTTGAGCAGATGCATATTTTTCTCTAGCAACAGGAAGCGGTAAAAATGTTTTTCTCATGCTGTCAATTATACATGCAGACCGTTCAATGGTTTCTTTTTAAATGGGGTTAGATGCTAGTCAGTAACAAGCAAGCCAAGGCCAATGCATTGTTACTGTACAACGACTAGTTAGTTTTCTCCAGAGAGACATCCATGTTTTATTTAGCATGGGCATCTTTAACCTGTTCCTGTTTTAGGTAGATCCTTAATACAATATGGGCGTGTGAGTCAACAGCCTTTGGGTGGATGGTTATTGCAGAAAAGGGATTCCCCTCACTGTTGCAATGTTTTTGTACACATGGATAGCTGCCTGATCCTAGATCACCTTTAGTCACTAAATACACTAATTTACACTGGGTACAAAGATGTTTGCTAGAGGTTCACAAATTTAAAGAAAATATTCACAATCTATGAATGTTGACTACATATTGAAATAGATAAGTGGTCAACTCTAGATTACTGATTGATCTTGCTCTGCAGAATTGTTTGTATTTTTGCAAAATAGCTGTCCAGAGGGACTTTCAGTCATTGAATTAATCTGAAGATGGGTGGGACAATCACACAACCCACTGATAGTAAATAAATGTTAGGAAAACAAGTGTCTGCAAAATACGCTTGAAGAAAATAATGTGCAACCATTAGTTTACAACAAAGGATTGGCACCTTAACTTAACCTATGCACTAAACGCGCATTAAACATATTAACTGACTTACTCTGATTGGGGATGAAAATCAGATCTTGTGTATTTGAATATCAAATTTGTTCTAGGGGCTGAAGGGATGCAAATATGAGTTAAGGACGAGAGCATATCCTGCTGGACCACTTTTCCATCCATCTTTTGCGATGACATGTAATAAATGGGTTCAAAGGCTCTTAAAATCACGAGGCTGCTGGGAAAATGGAGCTCACTGAGTGCCTAGCAGTGTTATGTTAATGTCAACCATATTGTGTTAATGTCGAGGGACTTTGCTTGAACCACTCTGCCTGCCGCTGTAGCACTCAAACTGCTAAACCTCAAAGTTATTGGCTGT
Source organism: Umbra pygmaea (assembly GCA_016801145.1). Taxonomy (NCBI): domain Eukaryota; kingdom Metazoa; phylum Chordata; class Actinopteri; order Esociformes; family Umbridae; genus Umbra; species Umbra pygmaea. The sequence goes on along the minus strand of JACXGM010007024.1, from coordinate 21,522 downwards.
TAGCGTAACGCTCGACTACAGTTTATTTCAATACAGTAATGCTACCTGCTACGTTGTCTTCTCCTAATCGAGAAAAAACCGTAACATCAATATTCTCTCAGTTCGACACTGTATGAAACTACATAAAAATAATGTAAAACATACATTTCACCTTTTCTTTAACCAGGTATGCTGTTGACAATGTGTTCTCAGTAAATACTTCAAACCAAGATTGGGAGCATACAGGGGAGAAAATAATAGACAATGTTTTAAAGAAGACATTTCTTACAACTCAACATGATGAAAAACAATCGACATGGGGAAATAACTAATATCTATACAGATACTAAACGTAGTAAAAAGACTAGATAACCAGTGCCAGAGTTGGTGTAGTGGACTAAGAGATGGGGTTTGAGCCCCGTCTTGGTCGACTGTCTGTGCCTTTCCTCTCTGTCTCCCCCTACCTGTCCCCACGGCTTCTGCTTCATTCCATCCTGTCAATAAAAATAAAAAATACCCCCCCAAAAATATTTAAAAAGAGACTAAATAACCAGCTAATTTATCTGGAATTTTCTTGGAAAAGTGTTGGTAAATACAGTTATTTTGTTACTTATCACAAAGGATTCCAACCTATTAAATTGGAACAGGAATTGTTTGTGTACCATTAATCAGTACTGCTAACTGGATGCCTGCGTGGTCACTGTCATCCATCTGCTCTGTTGCCAGTTCCCATCAAACCTTGCTCTAATTAGTGGATTTAAAGCATTCATCGTTTCACATTGAACACAACAGGGCCTGTCTTTTTGGAATGCCTCAGGCAGGCAGGGAGACAAACAGTCTTTTATGTGGTCACTTTAAAAGGGACTCCCTTTCGACTGTCTCTAAAGTCTGTCCCACAACAAACAGATAATCCACTCGTCTGGATGAATGCTCCGCACGACAACCGATGTTTACTTGCATGTTTTCAGCCTGATGATCCTAAAGGGATCTGTGTGTGCTGTGCCTTGCGAATATACAAACTATACAATCTACTATATTGTTTAAATAACATACGTTTAGAGTTCACAAGTTGTCCAATAATACGTAGTTCTGGAAAGTTCATATCACCTAGAAACCGAGAAAGGACATTTGCTTCCCTGAGTCTCTTTTTTGTATTCATTACGAGGCCTTGACAGAAACTCGTTGCTTTTCAGTTGACATAGGGAATTTTCGGAGGCATCCGTCTAGGATATTGACTGAGTCTGTCACTCACTACTCTATTTCGGCTTGAATCAATTTCTAGTAATTACAATTTTTTTCCTCCTGTATATTTGTAAAAATTTCCTTTAGCTTATTTTGCCTGTGACTACTGAATATAAAGGGGATGTATTTAATATGGATATCTATTTTATAGTCTAGTTTTTTATGCAAAGTTCTCTTTGGAGAATGCTGACTTTGCAGTGGAGAGCTGGTGGATATGGCTCTGTTAATGCTAGTGTTGATGGAAACTGAGGTCAGGAAGACATTATCGAGTCACTGAATAATTTAATTCAACCCAGAAAAACCATGAGTTACAAACTACATTATAGAAACTTTGAAACCATTGATGAAATGGGGCAAAACTGTTGAAACCTTGAAAAAATTGCTTAACAACACTGATTTCTTTTTTTTATTTCAGCAAAGAATGTACCGTCAATACGGGTAAGTCTTAGCTCAGCAGCTCTGTGTGTGGAATTCCTTTACAAGCCCTTTTTCTCCTCAGTCTACAGACTGTCTACAGTCTACAGATAGTCTGGGACTTAAAGGAACACTCCAGACCCCTAAACAGCTCAATCATTGTGCCAGTCATTTTTTCGACACGACAGTCACTAAAAACACCTCAGCGTGTTTGGTAACCGTAGGTTTTTCAAAATTGTCGAAATTGTTGCCGTCACCGCGGGTTTTTGGAAAATCAATGGTGGCTGAATTTGGAATTACCGAATGTGCTGAGGTATTTTTGGTGACTGTCATGTCAGAAACATGACCCGCACAAAATATTTTACTGTTTAGAGGTCTGGAGTGTTCCTTTAACAAAATCATTTTTGAAACCTTCCATCTCGAGCTGTACTTGCAATAATATATTTGTATATATGCATAATCTATACCTAGAATGAGTTTCATACCAGCATTACAGAGTACAACATTTTTAGGGACCCTTTTGGCTCGATAGTTTTTACAACCATTGGCTTAAGATTTAAGACTGCGTCTTTAACTGAGAAATTAGCAAGGGAATGCATTGTTATAGATGTTATGCAAACCGAAATCTACTTTTCAGCCACTGCATTTTAAAATGGCCCAGTTTACTGCATGCAGCTGTATGAAACAGGAATGAGATAAACAACACAATTGATGACATGTCTTGTTATTGTTAGGATGTTCCTTTTTTATTTTTTATGAGCCAATTACCTGTTGTTGTCTTGGTCTCCTGGGAGGCCTGTGGAGATGATTAGGTCCACAGCGCTGCATGCTACAACACGCTGCTTTAATAATGAGTTCAGTTGACTACTGTTACTGTATAATAGCCGCACGATGGAAAACGTAACCGTCATTTGATATAATGGTATATTCTGTTAGCCATATGAGGCCTGATTTATGGGTTACCCTGTTGTGTGCCATGGCATCAATCTAGCACCAGAGAAGCCTTGATGCTTTAAAACGTTTTCTTTTGCTATTGTGTTTTGGTGATTCGCCACACACATCCTACCTCTTTCACAGCTCAGTCTGGGCCAGTGTTTAAAACGCTGTTACATTTCACACCTGTACTGTTATTCAAATGTACCTGCTGTCATTCTTGCATGGTACAGTGTGCAAAAGATGGCTAAGAGATTAGGGAGTTAAGGTTTCTGGTTTAATTCCTGACTGTGGAAAAGTCTGTGTGCTTGAGTAAGGCACTTTACCCTAAGTTGTCCCACTACTTACTGTAAGTTGCTCAGGATAAGTGTGTCTGCTAAATTATTGTAATGTGCAGTCCTGGTAAAAAACGCTTGACAACCTCAATCTTTGACCACGACTGTATACGTACAGAGGAAGTGTTTTGTATCAACTCCAACCTGTTTTCCGTCTATTAGAGGATGGTTATGTGAGGATGTTCTTGAGAGGCCGGCCCGTCACTATGCACATGCCTGACAAGAAGAGGGAGAGCTACAGCCTGGACCAGAAGGGGGCGCTGCCTGAACACAAGCTGAAACTGCAGTGGGTGTATCCTTTCGTCGGCCTGCCTGCCAGTAGCCACATGCTTTTGTGGAAGCTGATGAGATAGGGTAGGCGTTTTCAGGGTCGGAGCTTGTGGAAGTAGATCAGGCAGTTAGAAAAACACAATTTCAGTGTTTAGTGAATGTTGTGACTTAAGAAATGTAGTCTTCATCTCTCTTGTATGTGACTGTATGGTTGTGATACCATGTTGAGTGGGTTTAATTGCAGATGTGTCACACGTCCCTCTAAGTGTTGATTCAGGTTTCTGCTCGACAGTGTGGGTGTCCAGAGTTAAAGGGCTAGTCCTTAACATGGGTTATCCAGGTATGGGTACAGGGGTAGAGACTGCCGCTCCAACCTCTACCTGCTCCCGACCGGGGAGATTGTGTACTTCAATGCCTCTGTGGTTGTACTGTACAATGTGGAGGAAAAGCAGCAGAGGCACTATCTGGGACACAACGACGATGTCAAATGGTAAGGCTGGTTGATGTGCTAGCTAAAGCTCTGGTTTTCACTACCGGTCAGAAGGTTAGAACACTTAGGGATCTTTATGGATTTGATAAATTCACCAAAGTGCTATTACATTTATGAAAATATTATCAAAGACATTGCCTATGATATGAAATGAAATGTCTATCACTTTTAGAAATGACTGATTTGTAATTAATTATTCACATGCAATGGCAAAGCCTAATTTTCAGCAGCCATTACTTTAGTGTCCTAAAGATTAAACCTTTTTCTCATCCATAATTAACCATTTGTTTACTCTAATTTCTGAATGATCTAATAACACCTTGGCAAATGATACATTTCTATTAAAATCCATGTAAGTTCCTGTACTTATGACTGGTGTAGCTTCTATGTTGCTCTGTATCTTCCATGTGGATATACTATACATTTTTTGCCTGCTGCTCATCCAGTAGCCTACATTAGTATCAGTGTTATTTGTGTATGTTGTCCCATTGCATTATTATTATTATTATTATTGTTTTTTATTAGGGGTCTTAGCAGCGACAGCTGCGGAGCCCTATTGTAATTATTATGCATATTATTTTACTATGATGTTTACAACCCTAGTGAAGGAATTTGTTACCAAGTATTTCACTGTAATACAAACAAAATTGAATTGGCACAAGTGATGATTAAAAGTAATTCTAAATAATACAAAAAAAAATAATTTTATGGTCGTAGCAAGCACACGCTTTCTTTAGGATATTTAGATACTACACTAGGTTTTCCAAAGAAGTAGCTGTTATATTTGCAATAACAGTTTGATCTGATAATAGTCTATCAGCTGATTTAGATCTGGCTGATATGACCTAGTTAGCAGCTCTTTAAACAGGAAGTGAAACATGTTTCCTGCTAGATTTGCATGTTTCAACTCGTACAGTGTCAAACAAATTTCCTTAAATGACACATTTGATTCAGTATTAACTGACTTTATTTAAATTAATAAAGACGTGATTTAAAGGATTGGCCTTTTCATTTACTTCTTGGTGTCTAATGTTGGGCTATAGCAGCCATCTTTGCTATACTTGGCCAGCATACACTTAACTTTCCACTGTAGACTACAATTTTCAGTGTCGCTATGATAACGTTGAATTTATCATTAAATTAAACAACATCATTCATTAAAACATGATGGAGCAAAACAACACTTGAGCGTCCTTCAGGACTTTGGATGCTAAATGTAATTGATGTACTGTAGGCTCTGTTATTTGCCTTCTAATGTGTGACTGTATCTTTGTTTATTTCCCAAGTCAGTATTCAAGAGGTGAATGAATTAGCCAACTTGTATTTGCATCTGTTATACAGAGATGATCTAAAATAAACTTTGAGCCCCCAGAGGACAGTGGGAAAAGCTAGCTCAACCTTCTGAACACACATCGTGTCTGTGATCTTTTCACCGCAGCTTGGGTATCCATCCAGACATGGTGACTATAGCCACTGGACAGGTCGCCGGAATGTCCAAAGATGGAAAGGTACGCAATCTTGGAGATTTCCTCTCCTACGATCCCTAAAGGGAATCACATTGTGGTTCACAGCAAAGTACATGACTTCATGTTTCCAGTTGGTCTGTCTCACATGGACTGTATTTGTCTCTCTTTAATTTTATTATCAGCTGATAGAAGGAAAGGTACTATTCTGAATAACTTATACTTTCCGCTTAATGACCAGATCTTCTAGATTCTATATTATTTAACTACATGCATGTCCCTGTATATTAACTATATGCATGTCACCGTAAATTATTTAACTATGCATGTGTATATTATTTAACACATGACAACACTGTCCAGTTCTTTTCTCACGCCCACGCTCTCCCTCCCGTACAGCTGTTGGCTCCGCATGTCCGTGTGTGGGATTCGGTCAGCCTCAACACCCTTCATGTCATTGGGATGGGTGTTTTTGACCGGGCCGTATCTTGTGTGGCCTTCTCTAAGTCGGTATGCATTCCAAAACCCTTACAGACCTTACTTTTAAGATAGCACGAGAATATGAAGAATACGTGAATTTTAAAGCACATTCCATATGGTAACAAGCGTACTGTTTGTTACATATCCACACGATATCTGACAAACCAAGCCGCACATAAGGGTGACACTAATACCCATTCTTTGACAGAACGGCGGTGCTCATCTCTGTGCCGTCGACGATGCCAACGACCACATCCTGTCGGTGTGGAACTGGCAGAAAGAGAAGCAGCTAGCGGACGTGAAGGTGAGGAAGCCCAGACCACTGCATGCATGAAAGAGCTGCTAGCTGTCCTAATGCCTGACGTACCACCACAGTAAAGGCTAAAACTGTTGTTACAAGCAAAAAAAGTGCCGAAGCTGTAGGGGTTTGTGTATGAACACAGTGCAGTAAGGGGTGTCGTCTATGGGGCAGTTACCATCGTGTGCCGATCTGGGGTTTTTACCCTCCTTCGTTCCTCCCAGTGCTCCAATGACTCTGTGCTGGGCGCAGCATTCCACCCAATGGACGCCAACCTGGTTGTCACTTGTGGGAAGTCCCACCTGAATTTCTGGAACATGGAGGGAAACACTCTCACCAAGCGCCAGGGGCTGTTTGAGGTACGTTGATCTCCTGCAGTTAATAATGATAATAATAATAATAATAATAATTTATTTTATTTTTTTCTCCTTTATTCACCGAGGTAAGTTGACTAAGAACAATTTCTTATTTACAGCAACAACCTGAGAGCAATTAGGAAGTGTCTTGCTCAAGGACAGAACGACATTGTAGAGTACCCAAGTTGCTATTGAGTTACTCACTTTGTTTTACATTTTCCCCCAGAAAAATGAGAAGCCCAAGTATGTGTTATGTGTGGCCTTTGCTGAGAATGGCGACGCCATCACAGGAGACTCGAGTGGAAACATCTACATCTGGGCCAAAGGTCTGTTTGATGACAACGTCACTTAGCTCAGCTGCGAGGAAGTTATTTACTCAAATTTACATACATCCAGTTCTTGTCTTTCATGATATGTTACGCAGAATCAGCTTTATTTGCCATATATAATACATTTGCATGTGCTGTAATTCTACTGTAATGTGGTTTGGACAGAATACAGACAGACAAACTGGTTGTGCAGGAAAAGTACATCGACACATCCTTTTTGAAAAGTATTTGATCATTTTCACAATTAAGTTTTACATTTGTGCTGTAATGATGGTAAAATAGTTTTTTCTTTTAAGAATTAATATGTTTCAAAGTAATTATGTTTAAATCGACTTAAATTTGACTTGTCAAACAAGACCCAACGTTTGTATTTTAAAGAGAAGTGTTGTGTTTGGCAGGTGGGAACCGGATCAGCCAGGTGGTAGCGGGGGCCCACGAGGGCGGAATCTTCTCCCTGTGCGTCCTGAAGGACGGGACCCTGGTGTCTGGTGGAGGGAAGGACCGCCGGCTGGTGCTCTGGAACCACGAGTATCACAAACAAGCCGAGATGGAGGTGAGAGAAGAGGCTGGAAATGAGACTGGTGTTCATGAAGTGCAGAACATGAAGTTAAATGAAGACTGCTTAACTGCAGATAATGGTTGAAGTGGACCGTGGCCTTCTGTAGTCTGTAAGGCTTCTACCAGACATTGGCAGAGCCATATCTATTGGCTCAGTCTATACTGGAATTATTATTTGAAGTCAACCTCTGAAGTGTTATTTGGTACATTTAAAATATGACAAATAAGGTTGCTTGTTTAAGTCTCTCCCTCAAGTCCAACTAGGAGTGCACAGTGTTCCTGGTTGGTGCTGTATGCACAACAGCTTGAAGAGACCAGGTTATGGTTACAGAGAGCAGGATTTATTTCACTGTATAAATATTAGGTAGTCCTATTGTCACATGGGAATGACGGCTGAGATGATTGACGTGTGGTCCCTGTTAGGTACCTGAGGCGTTCGGGCCAGTTAGAGCTGTGACTGAAGGGAAGCAGCCTGAGCTGTTTGTTGGTACCACCAAGAACGCTATCCTAAGGGGCTCATTTCCTGATACCCTCAACCCAATTGTTCAGGTACACACACACACACACACACACACACACACACACACACACACACACACACACACACACACACACACACACACACAACCCTAGTGTTCAGGAACACATACTGCTGCTCAGCTGGCACAGACGTTGTGTAGTAGGAAGTTCCATCCTGTTTACAGCCATATATTTTACGGATCTTATTTTTCTATCTTCTCTCATAAATTCTAAAAGTACATGACCGTTAATGACCAAATCATTCTTCAACCGATTTACACGTTTAGGTCACCAGTAAAAACAAATAAATACAGGTGCAGTTGTGTTCTAGAGAGCTGGGAGTCATCAGGCTAGGATCTAGAGAGCTGGGAGTCATCAGGCTAGAATCTAGAGAGCTGGGAGTCATCAGGCTAGGATCTAGAGAGCTGGGAGTCATCAGGCTAGAATCTAGAGAGCTGGGAGTCATCAGGCTAGGAGGGCTGGTTCAAGAGTCTGGTTCTCCTGAGATGGGAATGGCGGTTTGTCTATCCACTGCTTTGACATCCTGTTCAACATTTCTATCCTGAGCCACACGACAATCAGTCAAAAAATAAAAAAATGTGGTTTAGCAGTGGTACCTAGAAATGAACCTTAATATGATACCAGTGTTCACCATAGTTTAAAAAAACATTTAACATTGTGTAGCAAGGCAGCATATAAAGTGAAAAGAGATCTTAAGGATCAATAATGTAAGGACTAAGATAAAGAAGTATGAGGACAGACACTAGTGTGGTGATGAAAGAGTTTGAGGTCACAAAAATATATAGTAATAAATAAATAAATAGGCACTTAACTGCATGTGACCGCTTTGCTTTTCTCACATGTTTCTCGTTTGCTTGTTCTGTCCATTTCTTTCGCTACACCTCGTACCCATGGTGTCATTCCCTCAGGGTCACACCGATGAGCTGTGGGGCCTGGCGACACATCCCTCCATGGACCAGTTTGTGACCTGTGCACAGGACAAGCAGGTCCACCTATGGGACTCCAACTCCCATCAGCCACTCTGGAGCAAGATCATCGAGGTGTTCAGTCTTCACCTTCATCACAATTAACAAACACCATATTTGAGAAGAAAGTTCTACATTAATATTTTGCAGGCTAGAGCCATACTTGGTTTGTGTTAATGATGAAGGCACCTGAACATCTACATTTAGCCAGGTGGCGCTCATAATGTAGTTAAATTAAAGAATGCATAATGTAGTTAAATTAAAGAATGCCATGCAGATTTCAGTTGTAGTACACAGGATACAAAATTGCAAATTTAATTACTGAAAATGTTTTTCTGTTGAAGTTTATATAAAATATTGAATTAAAAGCCTTAGAGAGAGATGAAGGCCAATTATTATGGTATTATTAAACAATTATTTATATTCCATCAAGTATTGATTTCAAAACCTGCTTAAATTGTGTTGTTTAAACATGAATTTTAACCAAATTTTCTTTGCATTATTTGAGGTCTGATAACAATGCATCTTTTTTGTTATTTTGACCAGTTGTAATTTTCAGCAAATACTGAATTAAAATATTTTCATTTAGAATTTAGGAGAAATATTGTCAGTAGTTTATGTGGAAAGTCATTTTATCTAAAGACATACCCATCAATAGTAAAATCAGAGATCCTGATTATTTTGCAGTGGTCTGTTATTTTACAACTCTGCAGAAAGGCTAACTGTCCACATCTCTTCTCAGGATGGAGGTCGCTCTGCTGGATTCCATCCCACTGGATCTGTGCTGGCAGTGGGTACCATGACGGGAAGGTACAGTACTGTACATCCACACATGAGCTTGACAGTCAAACCTTTCTGGAAAAAAGGATGCTAATGCTCCAGTAACATTAACTCTTCAATATCAGGTAAATTACACCCACAATGCCTTGTTTGGATCCTCAAACTGTATGTTTTCCTGTAGGTGGTTGGTGCTGGACACTGATACCCGAGACCTGGTCTCCATGCACACAGATGGCAACGAAATCATCTCTGCTGTCCAGTACTCCCCAGGTACCGTATAAGACAGACATTTACAGTTTTTTTGTGGTTTATTTTTTCCAGATTTTCCTCACTTTTCATTTCCCTCTAATCCTGCCTTGTTGGCAGCTCCGCAACTCCTTGTACAGATCTGTGGGAGGACGAGGGGTGCACACATGTTTAATCCCAGTGGTTCCCAAAACCTCTCCTCGGGGACCCCCAGACAGGCCATATTTTAGTTTTTGTACCCTGAAATTGCACACCTGATTCAATTAGTCAAAGGTGTAATGTGTAGTTGACAAATTTAATCAGTTGTGTAATTTCAGGGTGAAAATAAAAACATGGCCTGTCTGGGGGTCCCCGAGGAGAGGTTTGGGAACCACTGGTTTATGCAACCACATGTCACCCAAGCTGCCAATTTCTTTTCTTTTCACACTGAAGCCTTTAGTCAGATCATGCATGGGATGATTACGTTCACCGTCTACTTCAGCGATTGAATTTACAGGCACACGATCAGAACAGAAGGAGTCGCTGGAGAGCGACGTGGCATGATAGATAATCTGATTTATCTAATGCAAATCCCGGGCAGCACTATGCCAATTTTGCGCTGGCTGCCTCGTGCAGGAGGCCCGGGGAAAATCAGAGAACCCATGGTCAGGCTCGAACCCATGAATATAATATGTTACCGGCAAAATAAAATGTGGTTTTAATGATATTTAATTCCTCCAGTTTCTGTAATCTCAGAAAATCGCTGATGATCTGTTTGTACAAAATAGAACAGCATTATTTTCCCGCCTCTCCTACATTCACAATGTCACCATACTAGCCTAACTCTTCTACGTCTAGATGGCAACTTTCTAGCCATAGGGTCCCATGACAACTTTGTTTACATCTATGCCGTGACGGAGAATGGGAAGAAGTACAGCCGTGTGGGCAAATGTACTGTAAGTATTAAAGCTAATGTGCTGTACCAAGTAGTAAAGACAATCACATCAATGCAGTGGAATGTACTGTAACTAGTATAACATGATCAAATCTTGTTTTCTTCTGATTTATTGAAAATACAGTAGTGTGACTCATTCTTTTTCAATATATTTTTATTAAAGGGTCATTCCAGTTTTGTCACCCAACTAGATTGGTCCGTCAACAGCCGATACATTGTTACCAACTCAGGGGATTATGAGGTCCTATTCTGTGAGTATCTGTTATTCAAGTGGACGACAGTCTGTAAGTGTTGTGTAGTGATGCTGCTTTGCAACTAGGGCACTTAATTTCTGTTTGTTGTCGGAACCCTAAAGGGGAAGCTTCCAGCTGCAAACATGTGACCCAAATGGATGTAGTACGTAACTTGGAGTGGGCGACCTCCACGTGTGTTCTGAGCTTCAATGTGTTTGGTGAGTCACCACATCCGGCTCTTGTGTGATGATTAACCATGGCATTCGACGCAGTAACTTCAGGGAGAGCACACTTAAGAGTTACCTGTTATCAAGCACTTAAGAGTTTTCATCAAAGTTCACAGTTCACGTAATGACAGCAAGACGTTAAACATATTGCTCCGGCTGGTTTGGTTCTGCATTCAGGTGTTTGGCCCGATGGTGCTGACGGCACTGACATCAACGCCGTGTGCAGGTCACATGACGCCTCCCTGTTGGCCTCTGCCGATGACTTTGGCAAGGTGCACTTGTTCTCCAACCCCTGTTCACAGCCAAGGGTACGCTGGTCATCACTGACATCCTATACATTTTTATTTTCTCATGTTTCCATACATTTCATTCATGTCTTCTGTCTTTCTCGTCACCATCACCGCACGCAGGCGCCAAGCCACGTCTACGGTGGCCACAGCAGCCACGTGACCAACGTTGCCTTTCTCCATGACGACAGTCACCTGATCTCCACCGGGGGAAAGGACACAAGCATCCTTCAGTGGGTGGTTGCCTAGGCAACTCTGCTGCACTGCTCTCTCCTGTTGCCTCCTGCCCACCAGAGGGCAGCACTGCTGATGTGCCTACAATAATATACACCTCTAACCACCTCAGCCCCTCCCTCTTGTCTGTCTTGGTGCCCTGTTACTGTCTCCAGGTGCCGCTAGGTGGGCACTGACTTCAGAGATTAAGCATGTTGAGACACTTTAAGGCTATTTAAACAGAGTTGTAGCTCCTATTTATGTTGCAAAGGTCTATAGAGGTATATTATGGTGTTAATCCCAGTGGCTGTAGTATTTTAATATTAAATGTAATGTGGTGGTGTGGCACCTAGCACTTGATACTTATATTTAGATTGAGCTTATGCTGTGCTTTGCCTTCTTTTTGTTAATAAAGTTTCTAACCAAATTGTGTTTGAATACTGTAAAGTTGCATAAACTGTTTACCGGAGGCAGCGTTTACCAAGATATAATGCTGTAAACGGCAGCACTGAACTACGTTATGTTAATTAATGTTGAATGTGTACAAAATGCAAAACTGTCAGCATTAACTTTGTAGAATTTTATTATGCTCCTTATTCGCTACTGCCAGCAGTTACACTCCTTATGGTCCACAGAAAAGAGCTGAAAACCTGATATACCACAGAATATTAAGACTGACATGCAGCCCAACAGTCCAAAACAATGTGTTTAAGCTATGACCGTAAACTCTAATTATTTGTTGGTGAAACAATACAGAACCCAATTCACACCTGACAAGATGCTATAATGCATATTATTTTTACAACTGACTTCTATGTATTTTGACAGTTCTCTTATGACAGTCAACATTAACATGCTTATGGCCATAACACCCATTTAACCTATTTTTTGATGGGTTGCGGCCTAACCTGTTATTAGTGTTCATGAGTGTGGTGGTGACTGTTGACTGTCAACACGTGCCTGATTAGCAAGGAGGAACAAGGTCATAGTGAAGTGATCCTTCATAACAACATTAACGTCCACTCAGGATCCTATTTTTGTCCTCTGTGGTTAAAACCTATGGATGTGTTTTTTCCTGGATCTCTGTAACCCCCCAAGTCCCTGATCACAGGCTGTAACCAGTCTCTATTTACAGACCACTGCAAAGCATTTAAAAGCCTCAAGTCAATTTTGTTTCCATTGTTGTGTAGTTTTATGCCTCAAATGCCTTAGTCCTACTTCAACATTAATCCATTAGCTCGGAGTGAATGCTCACCCAATTATCCATTGTTTTATCAAAAGTTATGGCAGTAGATCTACTAGTATTGCATGTCTACAGTAGATATTCCAACTGTGCATTACTTTCATTATGTAAAATATAACTAACTAATCCAAACTCAAGCAGTGGGGTTAGTAGATTTTAATCTTCACAGAGGAAGTGCATATCTTTGGAAATTGTTTGCTGGGCAACAACAGGGTGATGCTACAGTGGCTGTCTCAGGGCTCTAGTGTGAGTGAACACTAATCTGTCTGTTTCCAGGCCTCTTGAAGGCCTTTGGAAGCTGCTTCCATTATGGTTCTATGAAAAGTTATATTTTTACTAACATTTTTCGAGTGGAATTTGGCAGATGAGTCTCTTCACAGCTGTGCGGCGCAGCTGCTGGTCAAGTTGCATTCTGAGAGTTTTGCAATCAACAAACGTTTTTAACTGGATTTGAAAATATGCTATTTGTGTGCATAATATGTAAGTAGAATTACTATCATACATCCGTTAGACATGAAATTATAGCTTTGAAACTGAGTGATTCTGATGACATGGTGCATGAGTCGGCACATACATAGTATGCAGTTTTCGGGGACACTATTTAGCTAACGGCTACTTTTACATCCAGTGGCCAAAAATAATATGATAATAATAATATTGGACTAAATTTTAGAGGTCTAAGGCTCATCCTACAGAATCCTTAAAATGGAGCTCACAGCATTTTATCTGCTTTGCAGATTTGAAGTAAGCAGTCATACAAAATAATATACGTTTGTAAAGCTTATATAATAATTTTTTTCTCCTTAACCAGCTTTATTAGTCTTAAAAATTGGTTCTATTCGACCCAGGATTCCACTATGTAGAGTTCAGAAACGAAATGTGACGTGATTTATAATCACTTTAGTATACACTCTCTGGACACTTCATTAGGTACACCTGTTCAACTGCTCTTAAAGAAAATGTCAGCGTATCACATGGCAGCAAGTCAGTGTATTTAGGAATGTACAGTCTTGGTCAACTGTTTTGAGAATGCCACAATATTAATTGATGATGGCAATTTGCATATACTCCAGAATGTCATGAAGAGTGATCCGATGAACTGAAAAGTCCCTCTTTGCCAAGAAAATTAACTTAATCCCAAAAAAAACATTTCCACCGCATTTCAGCCCTGGCACAAATGATCAGCTGCCATCATGTCAGTGATTGTTTCAGTGATTGTTTCAGTGATTGTTTCAGTGATTGTTTCAGTGATTGTTTCAGTGATTGTGTCATTAACACAGGTGAGAGTGTTGTTGAGGACAAGGCTGGAGATCACTCTGTCATGCTGATTTAGATAGAATAACAGACTGGATGCTTTAAAAGGAGGGTGGTGCTTGAAATCATTGTTCTTCCTCTGTCAACCATGGTTACCTGCAAGGAAACGTGCCATCATCATTGCTTTGCACAAAACTGGCTTCATACGCAAGGATATTGCTGCTAGTAAGATTGCACCTAAATCAACCATTTATTCAAGAACTTCAAGGAGAGATGTTAATTTTTTGTGAAGAAAGTGTCAGGGCACCCAAGAAAGTCCAGCAAGCACCAGAACGGTCTCGTAAATTTGATTCAGCTGCAGGATTGGGGCACCACCAGTGCAGAGCCTGCTCAGGAATAGCAGCAGGCAGGAGTGAGTGCATCTGCATGCACATTTAGGCAAAGACTTGGAGGAAGGCCTGGAAAAGGGCAGGAAAGAAGCCATGTCTCTCCAGGAAAAACATTAGGGACAGACTGATATTTGGCAAAAGGTAAATGGATTGGACTTCTGAGGACTAGAATAAAGTCATTTTCTCTGATGAATCCCCTTTCCGATTGTTTGGGCCAATCGGAAAACACCTTGTCCAGTGAAGACAAGGTGAGTGCTATCATCTGTCCTGTGTCATGCCAACAGTAAAGCATCCTGAGACCATTCATGTGTGGGGTTGCCTCTCAGCCAAGGGAGTGGGCTCACTCACAATTTTGCCTAAGAACACAGCCATGAATAAAGATTGGTACCAACACATCCTCCGAGATCATCGTCTCCCAACAAAGAAAAGTTTGGTGATGACCAATGCCTTTTCCATCATGATGGAGCACCTTGTCAAAAGGCAAAAGTAATAACTAAGTGGCTCTGGGAACATAACATCGAAATTTTGGACCCATGGCCAGGAAACTCCCCAGACCTTAATCCCATTGAGAAGTTGTTGTCGATCCTCAAGAGGCGGGTGGACTAACAAAAACCCACAAACTCCAAGCCTTGATCATGCATGAATGGACTGCCATCAGTCAGGATGTCGCCCAGAAATTAATTGACAGCATGCCAGGGCAGATTGCAGAGGTCTTGAAAAAGAAGGGTCAACACTGCAAATATTGACTCTGCATGAACTTAATATAATAGTCAATAAAAGCCTTTGACACTTGACTGCTTGTAATTATACTTCAGTATACCATAGTAACTACTGACAAAACTGAGAACACTGAAGCAGCAAACTTTGTGGAGACCAATACAGGACTTTTAAAGACGACTGTAGACATGGTCAAGACGATCTGTTGAAGTTCAAACCAAGCATCAGAATTGGGAAGAAAGGTGACTTAAGTGACTTTGAATGTGGCAAGGTTGTTAGTGCCAGACGGGCTGGTTTGATCTGCTGGGATTTTCTTGTATTACCATCTCTAGGGTTCACAGTTAATGGTCCAAAAAGGGAAAATATCCAGTGAGCGGCAGTTCGCTGGGCAAATATGTCTTGTTGTTAACAGAGGTCATAGGAGAATGGCTAGACTGGTTAGAGCTGATATAAATTAAAGGTCGCAGAGAGGTTCTACTCCTGTCAGCTAAGAACAGGAAACTGAGGCTACAATTTGCACAGGCCCACCAAAAATGGGACAATAGACAATTGGAAATACATTGCCTGGTCTGATGAATCTCGATTTCTGCTGCGACATTCAGATGGTAAGATCAGAATTTTGGCGTCAACAACATAAAAGGATTTATCCATCCTGCCTTGTATCAAAGTTTCAGGCTGGTGGTGATGGTGTAATGGTGTGGGGAATATTTGAGCATTGATTAAATGCTACAGCCTACCTGAGTATTGTAAAATAAAAAGTAAAAAATGTATTGTTTTTGACCGTGTCCATCCATCTGTGACCACAGTGTAACCATCTTCTAATGGCTACTTCCAGCAGGATAATGTGCCATGTCACAAAGTCCACATCTCAAACTTGTTTCTTGAACATGACAATAAGTTCCCTGATCCCTGATAAGTCACAAGATCTGAATCCAATCGAGCACATTTGGCATCTGGTGGAACGGGAGGTTCGCATCATGGATGTGCAGCTGACAAATCTGCAGCAACTGCATGATGCAATAATGTGAATATGGACAAAAATCTCAGGAATGTTTCCAGCACCTTGTTGAATCTATGCTATGAAGAATTATGGCAGTTCTGAAGGCAAAATTGTGTCTAACCCAGTACTAGCAATGTGTGTCTAATGAAGTGGCCGGTGAGTGTATATGAATAACATGAACAGAATGTATAATCATACATGCTGAGTCACATGACTAAAGTTTTGGCCTATGGTTCTGTACTCTAGGGAAAACTCACCACCTTATTAGAATGGTGAATAGATATTTATTTTTAACATTCTATTAAGGTATGAAAGCTTGTACTGTTTGTGAGTGCTTATCAGAAAATGGGTACCATGATATCTTTGGTTGTGCATTTCAAATTTATTGAATACAATTAAATTTTAAACTTGATGTCTTTGACAAAATGTTTATACATACCTAATATATTTTAGGTAACTACCTCTCAGGAAAATATGGTTTTGCACATGTAAGACTGTCATCATCCATGTAACTTTAATTTTACATTTATGCTTAAGATGTGTTGCATCTACCTCATAACGTGTAGCTAGCATGGAATTGAATCCTGTGTGAGAGAGCTGCCAGCCAAACACCAAGGTCAGGAATCAAATAAATACATGGAATTGAATCCTGTGTGAGAGAGCTGCCAGCCAAACACCAAGGTCAGGAATCAAATAAATACATGGAATTGAATCCTGTGTGAGAGAGCTGCCAGCCAAACACCAAGGTCAGGAATCAAATAAATAAATCTCAGTTTCTTTCCTCAGCTGCCAGGACCATTTCTCTCAGAAATATCCATTATTAACAAATGTTTTCTATGTTTAGGTCCGATGCTAAACATTCTCGAATAAACACAACAAATTTCAGGTTTAGGCAGTGACTGAAGAATCCAGAGACAAGAAAAAAATTCTACAAGTACCTGGTCCAGGAAGTGTTTATTTTTAATCTGACTGCAAGGTGCCTGTGGGATGAATAATTGATAGGTGAACAGAAGACCTAGAAATGGCCACAAGAGTCATGTATCCAGTCTAACCTATATATGGTTCATATAAGATGTCCAATAGTTATTCGATCAATAGTAAATTCTCAGGAACTATTATCTAATAAACATTCAACATTCGAATATTTCTGAATTTCTACATATTGTATACTGTAAATATATGAGCCTTCTGTATAAATAGATCTATAATGAAATGAATCATTGTAAATCAAAGTATATTTTTTAATAAGGAATTGGGAATAACTGCATCTGGATGTTTACAATCCAGAGAGAGAGATTCAGGACAGAAAATAAGCATACTGACCCAACCAGCGTCCAAGAAAAACACAGGCAAGTGGACGGCTTTGTCTCAGACCTCCCACAGGACACGAAAGGACACTAGACATCTATCTGACTCTTTGACACGTCTGTCCCATGCTGAGTTTGTTTATCATGTTTTTTTGTTGCTTTTTTCTTTTCTCTTTGTTGATCCAATTTGTCTTCTTTTCTCCTAAGTTATGTGCATCATATTTGCAGCTACAAACCTGTCCTATTCTAGCGACTCCTACTGGGCTCAAGTTCAAAATTGGGTTACATGTCTTCCCCCATAAAGCGTTGCTTCTAATTAAACTTCTTGTCTAAATATCAGCCAGCTTGCTGTACCAGGAAGTGTTTACCTACCTCAGTTAGAATGCAGGTGCCCGATATGTAACAGGGAATTACGAGTCAATAAGGCAAGGAATGCCCTCCTGTACACCCAGCTGTGACGCACAGCGTGATTTAACCAAGTCATTGGGCTCAAGGCCGGGATACGGAGCTAAACCACCTCAAAGTATATCCCTGGCACCCCCATTAATGATGTTTTCAGGATATTTCGAACTTGCAATTTGATGGCAAATCGCTTGCCTTATTACCCATTTTCTTTTCAAATGTTTCTTTCTCCCCTTTAATTTTTTTGTCCAATTCCTAGGTATGGACTTTTGGACATTAAAAGGTTTGCATGTCTTGTGTCACACTACTTACTTCGTATCACACTACATACCTAACTAGGAAGTGTTCTCCGGAACATAAAGTCTAAAGCAGAAAGTTTTGCCTTGCCAAAAACAATGATTGGGCTTGCAGGCCTGCAAACAACCACAAGGAGTTGCTAGAGGATGACAGGATGTTACCCATGTCCATTATCCACCCAAACACTCTGGCCCTTGCTGAGCCCATTTGCACCCCCCACTGCTGGACCTTTGGGCACAGTCTCAATGTCATGACCAGGATTTAAACACCTGCTGCCATAGCATAGAAACTGCATACTGCCAGTCATTGACTTAGAAGCCTTAACCTCCTACTCAGGGAGGACAATGTTTCCCTTTCCAACACATTTTATCCTTCTCTCTGATCTTGGGTGCAGAATTTATGTTGACCCGGACAAATCAATCTCCAGCTCTGGATATGCGGAAGGGAAACAATGATTATTTTTCCATTTGTGATTTGTCTGTGAATTATAGATGTGCATTCACTTAAGTTAGCCTAGCCATTCTCTCTCTTTTCTGCTTTATATCCCTGACATCCCTGCAGGTTGGATGAAATACTAATTGGATTTCACATCATTACAGTGTAGAGTCACAGGTCGCGGGACAGATGCATGGCTACAGCTTTTATAACACACCCAGGGTACCCTGCCATAAACACTCTGACTAAATGAGATAATGTGAGCAGGAATTTGGGTTTCATGTTGTTTTCAATACCTGCCTTTTCCATTTAATCATAACATGTTTGAAATAATCTATAATGAACATGTTAAATGTCTGCATCATTATACTGTATATGTACAGTATATATGGAAGTACTGTAGATGCCTAGGCCTAATGATTTAGTATTTACATAAATATAATGATTTTAGATATCGGATTAATGTTTCCTTAGGTTTTCCATGTAAAGAATATAATAATTGTACACCTAAATCATTCTCTGACTTCTGTTAAATATTTATTCTGTGTATTATGACCCTCCTACTATCAAACCACAGTGTAGTCTGGGTTATATCAGGGCTCCAAATCTGATACATCCTTAGCTCAGATATTTCCTTGTTGATATCTTCTATCCTGTAAGCTCTGCCCAGTACAAAAGGGCTGGAAACACAGGCTCATCTCTCCCATTTTACTTTGTTTCCTCTCAATCTCAAATTTTAAGATAGGACTTTGGGGACTTTCCAAATCACAGATTTTCTAAAGATTATGAACACTGAATACCAGAACTCTCTAATTTTAAAGGGTTATTTATCCATCCCCATTTGAATAGTCCTTCAAAAAACCCTTTATAATTTGATAATGACACTTTTCATACTTCCATATGACACTTTTCACGCAGCATTCTACCTGGAACCCAAACAGTTTCCCACAAACAATTAAGGGTTCTCTTATTGAGACAGCCAAATATACCTTATGCAAGCCAGCAACTCTCTATGAAATATTTGACAGACCCAGATGCCACATTAAACGTACCTACTGCTAACCTTTCATTCCACAAGCATGCAGAAATAGGTCATGAAGTCATGGTCATTCCAGGCGTTTACATGTCTGTACAAGTAACGAGTGCCTCATTTAAACATGTGTCTTTGCTGTTTATGATTCCAGATGCTTAGAGTCATCTAGCTGACCTGAATCAGTGTTGATGCAGCCGGTCGCTCTCTGACACGTTGTTTACAATATGAGTGTGTTATGGAAAATGGAACATCAAATTAATAAAACAAGGCACTCTCATGACAAGCCCAAATCGAGTGAGACACGATTGGCCTGAGGCCAAGACAGACACAGCTAAGAATGTATGACCAAAACAAACTATTCATCACCAGTACAAGATATATATGTACTGTGTATATGTATATATGAACAGGTGGACTTTGAAGTTGAATGTTGATGTTTCTGTAGTTTGCTAACAGGTGCTTTATTGATGTTGCACTGCGTTGAAGCAACAGTCCCACAAGATGAAATGTTTGGTCCACTGCCTGTTGCTGTAGCGTTAACTTTTACATGGGTGCATGTTTTGAACTCCAGGGGAAACAACTTAAGTTGCCTATAGAATGTCTCCACGTTCTTGAGATTTAAAAAAGAAAATCCTAACAAATCTACATACCATGCATACTCCATCATATTTATATGGTGGAATGCAATTGGATATAAAAAACAATAACCTGTAACGAGGCAAGAGTAAAATTAGGAGGCAGCTGCAGGATAAAGGAAATCTTATAATTCCAATTTTTTACCAACAGAATAACTTGTCGTAGATTAAAACACATGAACTGAATTACTGGTCTTAGAAATAGTACAGCAAAACACAACGAGGAACTGAAACAAACACAGCACTTAAATACTCTCTGCCAGGATTTGGGTCTGGCTGGGGTGCCAGGGCAGGCATGGAAACCTAGGACACACTGGAGGAGAGTTAAGTTGGTGGACGAGTAGCGCAAGGAATTCTGAGCATATTCAGCCCAAGGCAAGATGTCCAACCATTGGGGGGAATATATTGGGAGGAATAGGGAGGACCAATGGGACATCTTATACTTTCTAGCATTCCAAAAATTATGGTATATCATCAAAGACAAGCAATATTTAAGCCATGTCGCAAAGGTGGTTTTAAAGAAGTATATCGAGATAAATAAAATGGAACTAAGGATCACAGTATGGTAACTGGAGAAATAAGTATAGCCAACTATAATTGTAATGGCTTAGCAGATAATAAGAAAAGAAGAGCAGTATTTACCTGGTTAAAAGAAATGGAATACAATATCTACTGTTTACACGAAACACATTCAACAGCTTTAAATGAAGTTTATTGGAAAAAGGAATGGGATGGGGAAGCTTATTTCTCCCATGGACAAAGAAACTCAAAAGGGGTGATGATATTAATTAAAAATAATACTAATATAAATGTTGAAAATGTCATTTTGGATTCTGAAGGTAGATGGATCATATTAAAGATGGTAATTGACTTGAAACAGATATGGCTCATTAACCTATATGGTCCAAATAAAGATCATCCACTATTCTCTTAAAGAGATATATGAGAAGCTATTAAAAATACAAGCAACACAGGGCTATATAATTTTGGTTGGGGATTTTAACACAACGTTGCACTCCAGCTTGGATAGAAAAGGTATTAAAAACATAAATTATCACCCACAAGCACTAAAGGAAATAAATAATTGCATGAACATTCTAGAATTGGTGGATATATGGAGGCTTAAATATCCTAGAATGAAACGATATACATGGCGGAGGCTTAACCAAGCTAGTCGTCTTGATTATTTTTTGACGTCATTTTCTCTTGCACCGAAGGTTAAGAAAGTGTTGATAGGG
>JACXGM010007023.1:0-31488 GCA_016801145.1 Umbra pygmaea | reverse complement strand
TTTATGTTAATTAGGTGGTCAGTGAAGTGAGTTTTTATGTTAATTAGGTGGTTAGTGAAGTGAGTTTTTATGTTAATTAGGTGATCGGCGAAGTTAGTTTTATATGTTAATTAGGTGGTCAGTGAAGTGAGTTTTTATGTTAATTAGGTGGTCTGTGAAGTGAGTTTTTATGTTAATTAGTTGGTCTGTGAAGTCAGTTTTTATGTTAATTAGGTGGTCAGTGAAGTTAGTTTTTATGTTAATTAGGTGGTTAGTGAAGTGAGTTTTTATGTTAATTAGGTGATCGGTGAAGTGAGTTTTTTATGTTAATTAGGTGGTCAGTGAAGTGAGTTTTTATATTATTTAGGTGGTCTGTGAAGTGAGTTTTTATGTTAATTAGGTGATCATTGAAGTGAGTTTTTATGTTAATTAGGTGGTCAGTGAAGTTCGTTTTTGTGTTAATTAGGTGGTGAGTGAAGTGAGTTTTTATGTTAATTAGGTGGTCAGTGAAGTGAGTTTTTATGTTAATTAGTTGGTTTGTGAAGTGAGTTTTTATGGTAATTAGGTGATCAGTGAATTGAGTTTTTATGTTAATTAGGTGATCAGTGGGATGAAAAAGGTTGGGAACCCCTGTTTTAGGAAATGCAAGCATCAGATGTCAGATTGTTCGGTGGTTAGGGAGACAGATTTATAGTCGAACGATTGTTGCTTCGAATCTCAACTGTGCCAAATATTGTTGTATCCTTGAGCAAGGCACTTTGCCCAAAGTTGCTCTGGAGCATCTGCTAAAAAACCTCACAACCGCCTGTATTTACAAAGTTAGTGAAACACAGTGTCTTTTGTCCAATTATCCAGAATATTCTGTCCCTGTTTCATTCCTCCTGTTTAGTGGGTTTAGGTTCCATTAATGGGGATATTTGTAAGAACTCTTTTTCTCCCTAGGCCCTGTGACAAGCTGTAGATACATGCCTGCTGGTCCTCTCTTAGCCTCCTAAGAGCCCTTCAAAAAGCAGTTAAGTGTAGATATTTTCATAAACAACTGAGACCTTTTTTCTACTGTCCAAATGAAGACACACTCTGACTCTGTTATGGCTGCGTTTCTACAGAGGGGGAATTAGTGTGGCTGAGGCAGCGCTTAAAGGACATGCACCACCAGGCCGGCTGGCTTACTGGCTCTCTGTCAGGGGAGGGTTTTCCACCAGGCCGGCTGGCTTACTGGCTCTCTGTCAGGGGAGGGTTTTTCTAATGTACGACCAGTACGTGGAGAGACATGGCATTTCAAAGGCTTTTCTGACATATATTTAACATGTCTCTCAGACAAACAGTGTCGAAGGAGTGTCTGGCAGAAAGGTTTATTTTTACAATGGTTAAAGTGGTTGATCTACATTCAATAAGGATGACTTGCAGGACATGGGACTGTTAAAGTACATTGTGGTAGGGGTTGCTTCACAAGTTATATAGTTAAAATAATGTTCGTCAAGATAGTCCTTTGTTCACTTCTATGAAGACATTTGCCAAGTTAACCAGGAGAGGATTTCACTTGCAACATGTTTAATCCCCACGGAGGCTGATTGGTGGCTGTCTACCTGCTGTGTTTATGGTTCTCAGATATAAACTCTTGTTTACACACTAGGAGATCTCCAATAATTAATGGGTAAAGCGCTGACGCCATACTTTAGGTTACTTAAGTTAATCACTGCCTTAATCCAACTCGGACCAGAGCGATGGATCACCTGATGGTGTTATTTATATATTTCTTTACACTATACCTGCACAAATGTACGTCTGGTTTGTTATGTTGATTTTGGAGACTAAAGCTAGCTGTACCAAATATGTGGTTTGAAACCAATGAAAGACGAGGATTGAACCAAACAGAAGTGCAATCTTTCAATGCTGTCAGCCCTGTAAGGCTATGGATGTTTTGGCACAGATGTTATAAAAATGAACTAACTGAAACATGCTAGAACAGCTCACCCAATAGAATCTCACTATCTGTTCTTGGCTCTGCCCATCGTTACTATGTCCCGCCCACTCTGTTTCACTAGCTTTCCACTGGCAATGGTAGCTTGTAGGCTAAGTTTATTTAGAAAAACTTTAGTTTGGGCCGGTGGAGCAGCCATTTTGATGAACTCTGGGCTGCAGAGTAACTACAGTGTCAGTGATACTGGAGCGGTGAGGTGATGAGGTAATGCTGATGGACCCAGGTCACACACTGTTGCTACTGCCTTCGCGTTTATCTAGCATCAGCGTGAAGGGCCTGGAACAAGTGCAAAGTCTCAGACCACGTACGACCATATAGGGTTAATTAGCTAAGTACTCAGCTTGAGTTATATGCTCTCCACACACTAACCAAAGTCTTACACACTAGGACCCTTTTTCTAGTTGCAGCACATTACCATTGTGGCTTACAAAGGGAAGAAATCTTCCCTCCGTCAGCCTAACAGCATGCTGTCGTTCTGTTCTGATCCCTGGCCCAGCCAAACAATTAAGCTGGACGTCACTTGCCTCCACGGCACTTGCTGACGTACAGAGGTGACGTTCAAGTGGTAGAAAAGACCCAAGAAGATGAACACCACATACTTTTGGCAGCCGAAGTTCACGACGAAAGCAACAAAGGTGAAGAGAATGGCAAATTATCAAATTCAGTTAGTGGTAAGTGAAGAAAGAAAGAACAGTCAGGCCCAAATGTAATAAGGTTTAATCACTAGCATGGCTTTGATGTTACATTGTTATGGACCTACAGTATATGAAACATAGAGACATCATTTTGTCATGAAAAAAGATAAAGAGTAGCTACATATAAAAGAAACCTTCAAGACATGCACCTTTTTTGGTATATGAAGAGTTAAATTACACATACATAAACTACAAAGACCTGCATCATTTAGACATTTGTTGATCAGTTAATAAAAAGATTAAAGGCCAACTCTTATAATGTAAAATATATTAAATTTTTTAAATATTATTGTCTTTAATTAAAAAACTTGCTGATGTTGGTTGTTTACAGTATATACAGTATATATTAGTTGATAACACTGATGGCAAGAATGCTTTCAGAATTATTCAATAAATACTTGCAAAACATGCTGGGTATTGTTATGAAAATATCCACTTCTGAATATGACAACATTTCTACCAGGACAGTTGAAATGTATTTTGTAAAATACAAAATATCTATTGCTAAAAATGTAACGCTTCCTGTTTAAAAGTGTGACTTAGGTCATATTCAACATAGTTATTAATCTTGTGGAAAATGTCCCTCTCCTCCAGTCTCTAATGGGAGAAGAGATATCCACATTTCATTCTTATTGTGTGGACATATTTAAAGTGGTAGGCCAATTCATTAGTGTGACTTATAAATGAAGGATTAGTTAATTTGTATAAAAATATCAGTTGATAATTTTGTATGTTTTCATCAGTGTTCAATGAAAGTCTGTAAGGAACTCTGTAACATACACATAGGTACGTTATACATACTCATGTAATGACCTTACATACACACCAACACGTTTCTGATTGGCATAGTGCTAGCCTTTGGGAGTTCCCCGGGTTTGCTCTCTAGGCAAAAGATGTTTCTTTAATGAGTTTTTTCATGAACCACTAAAAGCACTCTTTTTTTACAGGCTAGTTACCTTTCCATGATGACCAAAACAAGGGAACTCCTTCAGCTATCAAGGAAGTCTACTGTTAAAGCTGTGTGCAACCCCACAGCTCCCTGGCTAAATGGGGTGAAACTATTTATTTTCCTCCGGCAGTCCCAAATAGGCCATCATTTGTCAAGCCTCTACCCCAGGCGTATATACACTCCTAATTGCTAGCATCTCTTAGAGTTGAAACTCGGCCAAAGTTAACACCCCATGTTTGCCAGGCTGGGAGGCGCATCCATAAAGCTGATTAATGTTAGTAATTTCTTCACGCCTTCACTGGTACCACAACAGGAGCGACTGACTGCATGGATTGTGACTATTAATAAAACCAGGAGGTAGTTTCAGTTCACTTTAGCTATCGGGCAGGGAATGGTGGGATGAGGCCCGGAGATCAGCATGAGATTTTTTAAGCTATATATAAATATATACAACATTTAAGTATTTACTTATTTATGAACCAGGCGGTTTGAATCCTGTTAAGCTGCAACCCATCATGGTCACCGTGACAACTAACAACAATCGCCATTTTGTTGTGACTAATCGAATTTCTATCCATTCTATTTCTATGGTAGGGACTCATAATGAGTTATGATGCATGCCTAAATATAGCTCTCTAATTGTGGTACGGTGACCATACACACACACACACACACACACACACACACACACACACACACACACACACACACACACACACACACACACACACACCCTAACCTTAATGTCTCTAACCTAACATTTCTGTGTAAACCTAACCATGTTTTGCCCTATACCTTAGCGTCAAGCCCCAAAATTGCCTTTTTCAAATTGTAGACAAGAAGAAATTTCCCCTTTTGTCAAATCTGATTTAATCATAATTTGGGGACATTCTTGTCCTCATTCTAGAGTTTTCTTTGAAACACTCTACCCACGCACAAATACACACACACAAGCGGTTCATTAAAATTACATCACAGTGTTATGTCAGCAGCACATGTTTATAACTGCAACACATCTGTATTGATGGAATAACAAAGGTGAAGTCATTAGGCCATGTTGATATTACACCAATACACACAGTATTCTTCAGTATTTCTATCGATGTCAGGTGCTAATGCTTCTCTTTGCTTAGGCTAGGTGGGTTGATGCAAAGCAGAATCAAAGCACAGGAAGTGAGAGGAAGAGAGAGTGAGAAGCAGAGAAGATAAAAGTTCTTCTCAGGCACAGACAAGAGATGTTCTGCCACATCCTGCCAGCTTTCCCTCGCTTTGTATGACCTCTGAATCAAAGAATCCGTGACAAGAACTGCTTTACACATTTATCACACACAGACCGAAATACACACCCACCCACATGCTGCACGCACATTTATCTCTTGTGTTGAGGTGTTTACTGCATGCATATGTAACAAAGTTACATTACATTTCAATTTACTTGTAATTCTTTTAGAAGTCACTTCATGGTAGTAGTGAGTTCATGCTTTTGTATACTTGTCTCTTTCCAGGAAACAAAT
The DNA here is from genome assembly GCA_016801145.1 of Umbra pygmaea. Taxonomy (NCBI): domain Eukaryota; kingdom Metazoa; phylum Chordata; class Actinopteri; order Esociformes; family Umbridae; genus Umbra; species Umbra pygmaea. The sequence continues at coordinate 26,370 of JACXGM010007023.1, read as the reverse complement.
ATAAAACCCTAGTGTTACAGGTGTCATTATGTGCTGTACATCCGAAGCAGCAAGAGTTCTGAGGCCCCAGCCATGTTGGGCGCTCTAATCCAGTACTTTATTGAATGTGTCACAGTCAGATATGGGCAGATTTAGAACCAGTTTGATTCCATACCACTGAAATGCTGTGCATTAGTATTTGCTGTAATGAGATTCAGTAAATGTCCCAACTGAAGACGAGACACCAAAGAAACGAGTTAGTGCTGACCAAAAACAGTAAAGACATGAGTTAGTGCTGACCAAAAACCGTAAAGACATGAGTTAGTGGTGACCAAAAACAGTAAAGACATGAGTTAGTGCTGACCAAAAACAGTAAAGACATGAGTTAGTGCTGACCAAAAACAGAAAAGACATGAGTTAGTGCTGACCAAAAACAGTAGACATGAGTTAGTGTTGACCAAAAACAGTAAAGACATGAATTAGTGCTGACCAAAAACAGTAGACATGCGTTAGTGTTGACCAAAAACAGTATAGACATGAGTTAGTGTTGACCAAATACAGTAAAGACATACGTTAGTGCCAACCAAATAGCTAACACCACAAATGGCCATGTGATCAGAGCCTTTGAAAAGCAGGTTAAAGCTTGCCCGGATCATTTTCAGTGGTCACATACTGCATGCAGAGATGACACCATCATAAATACATTTAGGGCATGCTAGGCCGCCACAGACAGACAGACAGACAGACAGACAGACAGACAGACAGACAGACAGACAGACAGACAGACAGGCAGTAAAATAAGACCTAGAAAATACAATCAGACAAACAGACAGACAGACAAATAGGCAGTAAAAAAGACTTAAAAACTACAATCAGACAGACAGACAGAAACAATACACACAGACCAGCAGGCAGACAGAAAAAAATTCAGACAGACAGACTGACATGCAAGCAGACAGAGTTTTCTCAGCTGCTTCTGTGGGCAGCCTGGTGTCTCCAGAATTCATTCCTCTCACAGACGACACATTTTCTCCCAAATTCAGCACAAGGCTTTAAAAGAAAAAAATATACATGGCACAGATTTACAATACATATGTTCAGTTAATTATACCATGACCTTTGTCATCAGTAAGGTTACATTTTAATATCAGACGTCATCAAATAGGATGAAATAGATTTGCGTAAATCTGGCAGGCCCAGACAAAACCTATGTGTTGGGTAAGATATAAGACCTGGAGGGTAATCTACCAAGCTACAAATGACTTCTCACTGAAATAAATTTAGGGAAAATGAAGCTGCCCTTAAAAACATATGTTTTAAAAAAAAATAGTTCACTAGTTTTAAAGTGAAAGTATGATAGTATAAATCTTATGTCATAGAAATCAAAATGCAATTTCGTTCATTTGTTTGACAAAATAATTCATAATTAGTTAGTGTTTCAAGTAAGAATTTAATAGCTTTAATGCTGAAAGTATTTTGTCTACATGTTTTTACTACTGAATACAGAACCTAAATGAATCTTTCTGCATCATTTTATGAAATTACTAGCTGAATTAAATGTGGTTCAAAACTAGTCAACACAGTTTGGCAGTACATTTTCTGTGTTGCTTTAGGCCCAGGCCTGACTTAGATGGTTAAAATCAGAGAGGGAAGATTATAGAGGAAGAACAAAAGTGAAGACTGTGAAAAAGGCTGCACAAAGATGAAAAAATTTACTTTGTATGAATTCAGGGAAAGATGGAGTTGGCGAAGAAAGATCAGTCAGGTTGGAACACCTGACTCATTAGCCAAAAATTACTATATGTATTTGATGTGATTAGTTGTGTGCCAATAGTGAGCAAGAGTGAGATAGATGACTACCCTGGCAGGCGGAAATACCACGGTCAGGCTGAGTGAGAAGAAGCAGCTGGAGAGATGACAAAAACCTCACTCCCACAGCTATAAAGGCAAACACTCATAAAACACAAAACCCCAAAACTCAAAATACTGCACATCGCTGCATGCGAAGCACACACACAAGTCACAGCACACAAAGATAAAGTACTTAATTCACATTCATCTTTACAAATGTTGGCTTTTCTCTATTAAAGACAAAGTGTAACATTTAATGTTGGACATTACTTTGTTGAAGTTTAGCACACAATCACAAATATTACACAAAGGAGTTAATGCAACAATTGTGTCAAACACACTGAGGCAGAACGGACGGTGACTAGTAAACAAGGCAGTGATGCATGTAATGATAAACAACTTCCTGACAGGTGGAGTAAAAACACAGTAGCAGCAGGTAGACACTGCCTCCTGTTTGCTGAGTCATGTCACAGGTCAGAGGTCAGGCTTGTATAAAAGATAACATGCAGGAATAATTAACCCCTTTTGTATTCCTGCAGGTTTGTTTATATCACTATGGTAATAGTGCAGCAGAGCGCTCTACTAGCAACTCCACCCACTAATCCAGCCTAATGGATTTAAATCTAACATTATATTATTTGACCTAGGTGTCTCCAGCAACACCCCCAGCTCCCCCTCCACAGCACCCACCATGTCCTCCATACACTAACCCGCTTTCCAATATATGAAGAGACAGAAATACAGATAGAAAAGAAGTATACACGTAACTACATGTGAAATGTATAAAAATGGTAATACATGCAAGTGGTTAAATGATAAAGCCTGACAATAGTAATTATGGTAGAATGTGCCACACATTTCAGAATGTATTTAAAAAAATACAACGGTTTGCTAAATGTTTGTTATATTTCATATTGTCATAATATTTCACATATCTAAAGTGCATTCCTAAAATCTATTTTTGACTCATACAGGACAGCACTTATATACAGTGGGCTCGAAACTTACACTAATTGCACAATTACAGGGAATAGGACATGGTTTATCATCATCAGATTACAACCTCTGACACAGGTCACTGGTAAACAACACTTACCATGAAACATGTGTCGGACAATGCAGCAGGCTCCACTTACAACACAAGTACCAACAACCAGTGTTAGGTAAAATGTACAGTTACATTCCAGTTACTTGCTGAGTTCACAAGTTTTGGGAAGTCCCTAATTAAGACAAAATTATCAGGTAAATGGAGTTCATATCTTACTGGTGACCATGATTGATATTTTCTTTACTCTTTCAATTTGTTTTATAGGTTACTTTTAAGATATGAACTCCATTTACCTGAACAGTTTGTCTTACTTAAAGACTTCCCAAATCTTGTGAACTCAACATGTAACTGGAATGTAACTGAAAAGTAGCTTTACCCAACACTGCAAACAACTACTATGCTGATAGGATACACAAGTCTAAATGGTTAATACTAGTATTATTGGTAATAGACTCTAAAGTGGAATTCAAAGAGCTCCATCATTGTTTTCCCCAGAGAATATGAGCGTGGGATGAAGGAGATCCTTTATTCATCAGCCAACAAGATCTTTAAAATGTTGCCATGGCATTTGTATCCAACACACCACGGAGAGCAGATGGAGGAGAGCTTTGTTTTTTTGGGTCTCATCTTAAAATGCAATAAAAGTAGTCAAAAATCTCATAATAGACCCAATTAAATATCCACAGTCAAATGTGGGGGCGTAGCCCATATTTTATGGGTCTCACAGATAACTGAAGAGCATGGGCCAGATTGATATGCTATCGAACTTCATCCAGTTTGCTACCTTCATGGGTGGATTTGCCATCTGACCATTCTGGCAACAGATATGATAGATTATAATTTTTTTGGATGGACTGGTTGAAATAAAAATCGTTTTTCATATTAATACCTTTTTTTAAACCCTTATGGATCATTCTTGGCCCCATTTATCAAAGGTTTCGAACAAAAAACTAAATTCTTGAAGCTCCGCACCTAAAATAAGAGGAAACAAATTCCTGTTTGCAATTTTATTGGAACAATTGGACGTTTCTGCCGATGTTCAACTGCTTCCACCATGGACCACCATCCCAGTTTTTTATTTTTTTACTTTTTTTATTTAACCTTTATTTAACCAGCTGGGCATGTTGACAACATTTTCTCATTTGAGATGGCGACCTGGCCAAGATAAAAGCGTAGAGGTACAGACAACAAGAAGTTACACATGAAATTACAAGATAAAGAGTGCACAATAAATAGTAAAAACAGAGAATAAATCAATGAATGTACAATAAATAATACAGTGTGCAGGTCAAACAATAAGGCATTTGTACAAGTAGTGCAACAGATGTCGATACAAGGAGGTAGATAATTGGTGAATACAGTCGCTTGGCGCTGTACAATACAGACAATTATAAGAAAGAAAAAAATGCAGAATAGGGGCTGAGGTAGATGGGTTAAATTGTTGAGGTACAAAGTGTCTGTGTGTGAATAACACTATGGTAAGTGGCATAATGACCGGGACTGTGGGAAGTGGAGTGTGCAAAATATACAGAGACAGCTTTGCTGGTCAGATTGTGCAAAGTGCATAACGACAGAAGAGGGTTGGGTGGGATTAATATGATTAACACCTGTACAGCAGGGACAGTCAGATTAGCATACCAGACCGGGCAACGGCGGGTTCTATCATGGAAGTATAGTTGGTGAATGAGTAATCCATCCACGGATGTACTGACTAACGGATTTGGTGTTGATCGAGCATTGTAAGTATCGGATGGCTTTGCGACATGGGCGTGGAGGTAGAATGTGAGCGCCCTCGACCACCCCGCACTTGCTGAGAAGTTGACAACAAAGCAGGGTCAGGGGAAATCAAACATGACCAATTGGGACAGTTAACCACATCCCTCTAAGCAATTGGGGTTGAAAAGATGTTGAAAAGACGTCTTTGTGGTTGAAAAGACGTTGAATAGACTTTGAAAAGACATCTTTAAAAATATTTTGCTCAGTGGGATGCTCCCTACGTTCTTGAGCTCCAGATCTTATAATATTTCAAAATTCACTTGAGGAAAGAACAACTTTGGTAGCTTCATCCCCTTGACTGTTTAAAAAGGAAGATGGCTTGAGCTTTCTGTACACTTTCTATTGTGAATTAATGCTTGAAACTGTTCACGTTTACCCATAACCACTCAAAACCATGGCCATCACTTGCTGGTTTCATTGTTTCTGAGATGTTTTTCCATGTAGAGTACAGTATACTATAACATGTATAAATATTTTAAAGTGTAAACATATAGAATGATAAGAGGAATGGTGGTCTGCCTAACGAAGGGTCAACAGGTTTAAACCATTACACAAGGGTACCACAGATACCCTTTTCTGAGGGGATCCTTGAGGAGTCGTACTGGAGATGTCTTTCCGAAGCCTTTAGATCACCAAAACGTTCCTCCAGACAACTTTACTTTCACAGAAAATGTATGACTAACACTGGGCTAGACGGCACAAAATACCTACAATCTTGCAGTCCTACTTAAACGTGTTTAAACAACTTATTAATTAATCCATTATTTTTTACATGATTAGTCATGATATGGGTCTGCTAGTGGCACTAAATTCACCAGGGGAAAATGTTAGCCTGCAGTCATGTAATGTAATATGAATCCACCTTTATGCTTGGTGAGTACATTTTCAGGTATTTAGCAGACACTCTTATCCAGAGCCACTTACAATAAGAACAAGGACATCCTCTGGAGCTACTTAGGGTAAAGTACCTTGTCCAAGGACACAACAACATTTGGTCCAGTCAGGAATCAAACCAGCAAACTTCTGACTCTCTAACCACTGAACCATCTGACTCCCCACTTGCCAGGCACTTGTAATACACCCTGCATCTATCATTAGTTTGAGCAGAGAAGATGCTGTCTTTGCTGAGGAACTGGCACTGGTTTGCCAACAGTATTACTGAGAAGCATTTCATATCACAAAGGCAAGTCTATAATTCAGACTGCCTTACCAGTCCGGACAGGCTGAGCAATGTCGAAAATAACTTTTAAAAGAGAATTCCAAGAACTGAGTTGCCATGCGACAGCTTGGTGTGGTACCAGATGGCAGAGCGCTGTTTTTGGATAGGATGTCAGGCTGATAAAAGAGTGGAATACGTGTGTTGTTTTCAGACATTGTGAACACTGCCCCGACTGATAAAGCATTCCAGATTTGGTGTTTGTTAAATCAAGTGTTGATTTGTGTGTGCTTGGATGTGTTGGTATTGAATTAGTCAGGTAGTAGTGGAGAGTTGTCTAGTCACTGAGTGGGGCTCTTCTGACATGAGGTCTAGGGTCAGAGGTCATGGGAGGAGGATAATCTCTCTTTCTTCTTTCTCTTTGCAACTGTCACACCTCTCCCTTTTTCTTTCATAAAATTAACAGCTGTTCTTGGGGTATTGTTATTTAAAGTAGTAAGCATTCTTCAAAACAATCAATAAATACAATGGACAGCTGTTACAATTCCCAATACTCTTCAACGCTTGCATTTTGGGGAAGTAAGCATTCTTCTAAGTCATGAATATCCTGTGATTTTTCTGTTGCTTAGTGCTGACATATGTTTACGGTTTAGTGAGTAAAAATACAAAAAAATGCATTGGCCTCTTTCACTGATTTATGTCTTTAATATGAGTACTTCAGACTTTATACATAGTGTCTATGGTAACATTATTGATAGCTCAATTAACTTTTGATATACAGTAAAAATACGTCTACCTACATCTGGAGTCTAAACTGTCTTCATCGCTCTATGGGAAAATTATTTTAATCTTTACATTAGGCCTGAGAATGTTGACTGATCTCTATTTAAACTTTGAGGAGTACAATTACAGTACTCAAAGACATCTTGCAAATCATAAACATGACAATTAGACGATTTGAAAAACCATCTGGACGTATAGCAATATAACACAAATCAGCATACGTCATACCCAACAGCAGACAGAATAATCATAGAAGCACGGCAAAAAAGGTGTGGCCAACATCGCCATGGCTACTAAGACTACCCATCCTTTCTGAACTGGGACAGTAGAGTTGATCCCCAGACACTAAATGACCGCAAGCGCTTCCTAACATTAACCTCTCCCTGTGGAACGTTGGAGGGGAACCCAGTTCCGTTTGGAATTTCCTGGATTTCCTGCGGTACCTCAGAGCAGGGGGATGAAAAGAGGGCCATTGGACCAGGTCCAACTCACAGCTGGAGATTCACAGAGAGGTCGCAGGGTGTGAGAGGAGAAACGAGGGGGCTGTGCTGGTGGAAAACTTAATAAGAAAAATAATCCTAGTAATAATTCTAATAGAATGTGCTGATTATAATGTAATTGATGTTGTTCTGCAGACAGTAGACTTTCTCCAAAATCTGAGGGAAGTAGTAATGATGGGGCTACTTCCCCACATGAGACGTTGATGCTGTGAGGGTGAGCAGTCCTGCTCTTCTTTCTGGTGAAGTCGTTCACATTTAAGACACAGTGAGTAGCAGAACTGCTATTTTGTCCAGGGCCTGTTTGTTATTCCTGTGTTCTGTTGACTTCCACACACGTCGCCTCTGGTTTATTTAGTCCTTCACCTAACGTCCTTATGAGACCCCCCAGTGCGAGCTCACGTTTTGACAGCGTGTCTGTGTTTCCACCAGTGTGAGTAGCTAAAGTATGAGTTATATCAACAGACAGTTATTCATTCGTCCCTCAAGAACCCTTTGGTAAAACGACCCTCTTTACAATCCCCTACCTCCGCTCTACATTTCAGCAGGACAGCTCACTAAGAGCACCGCCAACGCTAAGACACTCATCAGCATCCAGTTGCTCACAGGCTCACACACACTGCCTTCTCAGTTCCACATTTTCCACCAGAAGCATTTACACATCCAGTCTTCAACAGAAGTTCCCGTTTGACAATACCTCAGAGGATTAGATACAAATACGCTGTTGTGTCGGGTTGAGTCGATAAAAGACGAAAGTGCAATGAAATAGGGTCTCCCCCAAATTAACTGCAAGGAACTGATAGGGTGTCAGTTTTTTACTGGTTGTGGGTGTTTCCCCTTGTACAGGGTTTTCTGTGTGTGGAACAATCCCAGGACTGTGGTTGTGAATGGGGCCATAAAACATCCTGGCACCGATTCAGCTTCCATGTCCCCTTTTCTGTCTATTGATATCGAGAGGGGGTGGCCTATCTCAAATGAATGTGCCCACCCTAGGCCCACCCTAGGCGGACACACCCCTGGTGTTGTAAGGGGGCCGGCGAGGCACTTTTATCCCCAGAAGCTACAAGAGGGAGGGTTGACGGGTGCAGCGCACCATCTGTTAGCTGAAACAGTGTATTCATAACCAATATCATGAGTTGAGAGAGCACTGAAATGAGGTTAAAGCTTGCTGGCATTGAAAGATGCTGTGGGTTGAGATTCTCCAGATGCATTTTCGCTCCCTGATGAGATCAAAATACTTTGTTTTGAAGTCTGGTAACTTGGGCTGACCACGATTTCTTTTCATAAGTTATGTGGTATTTAGTATTTTGATGGGATCTTCTGCTATAGACATGTTGAATTGCACCATTGTCTCCCACCAGAGGAGGGACTGTTTGTTTGTCGGGTTGAGCGCTGCGGATGAGGGAGCGCTTGTCATCGTGGGATGAGGTTATTTGGGATTTGGCCAACGTTCGCCTCCCCGACCTTGGCCTCCCATAACTCTGACCTCAGCGCTCATGTTTCTCACACCCCTGCCTCTTCTCGACGGGCAGCACAGGCCCCGCTAGTGTCCATGTGTGCCGCCGAGCCAGCGTGGGGATGGCAACGTTTGGGGACCTGGAGGAATGTGGCCCGCAGGCAGAGAGCCCAGGGGAACAGTCCTGCTGACGCAAGGCCAGACCGGGGCCAAAAGCAACGCCAGTCCACTGATTGGATTGCACACAAGCCTGAGACGATCTGCAGACCAACACTGAGACCAGACGTATGCCTCGGGCGGTCAGACAGCCTGTCATACACATGACCAACCCTGCAGTCACAGGGCGTGAATCACAAATATTTAAACGCTGCAGTTGACAAGTTAATGTTTGACATTACTGTCTTTTCAAAAATGGATTGTCACACCAGATGATTCCGGCTCTTACTATGAACATGTAGATGTGTGGATGGGATTCACAGCGTGTCATCTCCTTGGTTCTTTTTTTCCTCTGGACCACAACATCTGTCTTCTCCACTGTGGTGTAAAATACAAGAGACACAGTCAAACGGGACAAAGGCAAAGAAACAGTGATGTGGTGTCCTCACTCATCCCAGAGATGCATTAGACCTGGGATGTAAATATAAATCTACTGCTTAGCAGATCTGTTAGGCCATGTTGACGAAAGCCATATTTAAAGGGGTACCTCAGGTTTTAGTATGTTACACTGCGTTGACTGTGTGGAAAACGTGCAGTTTTTTCTTCTGCAATCATTACTAATTGTGCATTAAGTAAAATGGACTAGCTACTTTAGCCTTGTTACTTTGAAAATGTTATTCCTCTTATTGGAGGAATTTTTCACTGCTAGCTGCTCGTACGTGGTTGTCTAATCTGCTGAACAACACTGTATGCTGTCAACATGTCCAATCTGTCCCTCATAACATCATGGCAACCTAATCATCCCCAGCTTTCAATTGGCTCATTCATCTCCTCTCGCCCCCCCCCTTCTCCCCAAGCTGTTGCTGGCAATGAGAAAATGTTCTCAGTCAACTGGTAAATAATCTATAAACAACCAAAAATACTAATATGAAAGTACCAAGAATTGTTTGTCCAATTCCATGAAGGATTTTGATGCACACTTTTTTAATCATTAAAGAGATTCAAAAGGCATGTAGGACATGTAGGAGTGACATGGGAGCTGCCCATCAAAAATGACTGGAATTCATTAAGTATAGTACATTTGAATAGGAAGATGTTTTCTACCTGGGTGTAGGTGACATGCTTCTCATTCCACAATACAAGAAAATAAAGTGACACTAACAGTGAGGAACTTGAACCTCTGGCAAAACTATCTGCTGTTCTCACTGTTACATAAGCAGGGCCATTTTCAAAAGCAAGAAATCATGACAGTATTATTATATAATCACAGATAGCTAATCAAAACATCACGTTTCAGGGTAAATTACGTGAGGTTGATGGAGACAATTTAGGAGACTTCCAGAGAGATGTGCAGTTCAGCCTTCCTAGAGATGTTCGTCGACCTTGGACTCGTAACTACTTCGGTACAATGCCTGTTCATTTTCACTGCGTCAGAACAAAATGTAATCAACTCATGACTTTGTCGAGATATACAGTAACTCACCAGCGCAAGCTGCAAAATATCATTACTGCCTGTGAATGTACATATACTGTACTTGTGAGGCCTGTGTCCTGGGGCAAATCAACATGATGGCTACGATGATGGCTGATCGGCACGTACGGCCTTTTAAAAACACTCATACACATCAGAACTTGGCTCTTTTTCTATGAAAAGGAAGCGATGCTGTAAAGCGATAAGAGACAGATGGGCTTCTGGAATGTTCCTGACTACACTGTACATCCACAGCATCTCGCACAGTAGGGGTGACTCGGGGGAGTCCGTATGAAACAAATAATTCCACTTAATTCATGGGATTTTGATGAATTGGTCACAAAGTAATAAATTCAATTCACAGCTATCCTTTGCTTAAGATTAGAAGAGCTCAACATAGAGTTGGAGAGGCATATTAACCTTGTCTTCTTTAGTCAGTTTTATCACAATGTAGAGCCACTTACAGTGAATACGGGGACATCCCCGCGGAGCAACTTAGGTAAATGCCTTGCTCAAGGACACAACGCCATTTGGCAGTCTATAAAACCTTCATCCTACCGTCTACAGGTCTACCTCCCTAACCACTGATCGATCTGATGCACATAACTCTAAAAAAGACTCTGGACTCATAATACGGCAAAATTATATCATCCAGTTTGTCCTGGATATCTTTACTACTCTCACTTGTTATAATTTCCCCTAACCTTTAGAGACCAAAGAGTGTATATTAGCTGAGTCCTTCCCATATGTCAAAGTGAGGCACCAGAAGAGAATGCAGACATGAAATGCCTTCTGTGTAAACAGGCTATTTGAGTACAATGACACATTATTTCCCTTTCTGCCAGTTTAAACAAAAACACCACAAGGCGAGTGCTTGTCTGCACAGTGGTTAATAACGGAGACTCCTCCGTGTCCTATCTTTTATTAAACACTGTGTGATTTCAAAGGGTTTTCTTAGTAATTAAACTAGTATCTCTCACATGTGTCTGCAGAGTGGAGCTAGAAAAAAACATTTTAACAAAATAATGAGGATGAAAGAATAATGAACATGTGTTGTGATATGATGATTTAATCTTCCTCATCAGACACTTAAGATACGGCAGACCTTGGTAATTTGGTCCCCCGCCCATAAACTGTTGAACTATGAGGAAAGAAATAATCAGAGTAACTACTGAATATAACAGGAATGCTCAAAATGAAGATGGGTGACATTTCTTTGTATTCAGGAATATAAGTGCTATTCGGGGAAGAGAAGCAGCCTATAATTCTGAGGATTATACAACTAATCTGTGACAATGAGGCAGGTAAGCTGGGCCACTGGGCCAGTTTTGGGATTAGGCAGCTATATTACTCATTTTTAGCAGAACACATATAACTCTTTAAAAACATTTAATGTGATTGGTTCAGAGACAGAGGCGAAAACACACCCAATATATCACGGAACTATCCTGGTCTGCCTGTCCTGAGAAGAATCAGCAAGACACATATCCCCTTCCGTTAATGTGACACACCTACAGACAACTGTCTATATGTATGTATTGTAGGTTTCTCAGGTAACCAGTTCCAATAGTGTCCCTGCAGCCAATCAGTGTAAAGCTTCCCTTCAATAACAAGCTCTGAGCGGAGAACCCTCTTAAAAATAATTGTTTAGTATTGCACAGGCCCCAAGCCTAATCACAAGCATACTTCACTGTAGAATTGTGGGGTATTTGTTTTCTCTTCTGCGTCCTCTGTTAGTGGGCCTGAGGAAGTAGGCTTAACAACCACTAAAAACACAATTTTGTTTCACCCAGAGAATACAGGCTCAGACACCAGAGGACAGTGTGTGTCAGTGTGGGAGGAGCCATGCTAACTCTGCCTCTATGGCAACTAGATTCAGTCACAGGCCAATAGGATTTGACTGAAGAAATTGTCAGGGGCCCAGAAAACTGGTATTAAACATTTGAACAGTAACTAGCAAATTAACTGCCACCAAGCCAAAACATTCTCAGTGGCATATTATTTAAAAAGAATAATTTTATAACAATCACATTTCTGTATTTTCTTTTTCAAGGGAATAGACTAGGGCTTTGAGAAACCCAATGTATCGGTCATTCAACAAAGTTTGCTGTTTCAGTGTTATTAAAACTTTTTGTCACATGTTATTATGGGATACTGAAGTATAATTACATGCATTCCATAAGTGCCAAAGGCTTTCATTGACAACTACATTAAGTTTATGCAGAGTCAATATTTAAAGTGTTGACCCTTCTTTTTCAAGACCTCTGCAATCCGCCCTGGCATGCTGTCAATTAACCTTTGGGCCACATCCTGACTGATGGCAGCCCATTCTTGCATGATAAATGCTTGTCAGAATTTGTGGGTTTTTGTTTGTCCACCCGCCTCTTGAGGATCGACCACAAGTCAATGGTATCAAGGTCTGGGGAGTTTCCTGGCCATGGACCCAAAATTTGGATGTTTTGTTCCCCAAGCCACTCAGTTATCAATTTTGCCTTATGGCAAGATTATCCATCATGCTCGAAAATGCATCGGTCGTCACCAAAATGTTCATGGATGGTTGGGAGAAGTTGTTCTCTGAGGATGTGTTGGTACCATTCTTTATTTATGGTTGTGTTCTTAGGCAAAATTGTGAGTGAGCCCATTCCTTGGCTGAGAAGCAACCCCACACATGAATGGTCTCAGGATGCTTTACTGTTAGCATGACACAGGACTGATGGTAGCGCTCAGCTTGTCTTCTTCGGACAAGGTGTTTTCCAGATGGCCCAAACAATCGGAAAGGGGATTCATCAGAGAAAATGACTTTACCCCAGTCCTCATCAGTCCAATCTCTGTACCTTTAGCAGAATATCAGTCTGTCCCTGATGTTTTTCCTAAAGAGACGTGGCTTCTTTGCTGCCCTTCTTGACACCAGGCCTTCCTTCAAAAGTCTTTGCCTCACTGTGCATGCAGATGCACTCACACCTGCCTGCTGCCATTCCTGAGCAAGCTCTGCACTGGTGGTGCCCCAATGCCGCAGCTGAATAAACTTTAGGAGACATCCCTGGCGCTTGCTGGACTTTCTTGGGCACCCTGACGCCTTCTTCACAACAACTGAACCTCTCTCAATTGAAGTTTTTGATGGTCCGATAAATGGTTGATTTAGGTGCAATCTTACTAGCAGCAATATCCTTACATGTGAAGCCCTTTTTGTGCAAAGAAATTATGATGTGGTTTACAGAGGAAAAACAATGATTTCAAGTACCATACTCCTTTTAAAGCTTCCAGTCTGTTATTCTAACTCAATCAGCATGACAGATTGATCTCCAGCCTTGTCCTCATCAACACTCTCACCTGTGTTAACGAGACAATCACTGACATGATGGCAGCAGGTCCTCTTGTGGCAGGGCTGAAATGCAGTGGATGTGTATTTTTGGGATTCAGTTCATTTTCATGGCAAAGAGGGACTTTGTAATTTATTGCCAGCAGCATAGTGCCCTGAGTTCCACTGCTGGTTTGCTTCTAAAGCTAAGCAGGGTTGGGCCTGGTTAGACCCTGGATGGGAGACCAGTGCTGCTGGAAGTGGTGCTGGAGGGCCAGTAGGGGGCACTCTTCCCCCTGGTCTCAAAATCATTCCAAATGCCCTGGGGTAGTGATGGGGACATATGCTGTGCATAGGGTGCCATCATTGAAAACTGCCAAACTCTCAATATGAAGACTGTTATGGGGTGTCAAAACAGTTTGATCATGACATGTATAGGTTTGCACCACTTTTTAGATGTATTCATGCTATGTTTTTTAGCTGACTCTTTCAGTATTTATTTGTATACACCCATTTTACCAGTAAGGGGACTAAGAATACTTTTCAGATGCCCAAGCTGCTGGAGTCATTCTATGAGACGGTAAAATAAGCTTCAGGTATAATAACTATGTAAATTTTGTTAAGTTATATTTCTAACAATCTAGTTGTCATGATAAGTGAATTGCAACATTGGTTCATGGTTCCCAAACTGAGTGAAAGATTTCTGTACCTTACATGATCAACAGCCATTTTTGGACCCGTTATATATATATTATTTTGGTACACTACCACTTGCCATCAGTTCACCCATAATGCCCTTGTTAAAATATATTAGGGTGACCTATTTATTTTGTAGTGCTACTGTACATTATGTACTATTGCTAAAATTGTTTTGGGCCACAGAATTTGGATTTTGATTTATTCTTCAAACAGGTTGTGTGAACAAACGTCCTGCTATGCCATTCAAGTAATTATAAAATAGCTTTTTAATGTAATGGAAAATAATCAAATTACGTTATGTAGTTCGGGTAATCCAAAAGTTATGTTACTGATTACAACTGTGGATGGGTAACTAGTAACGGATTACATTTCAAACGTAACTTACCCAACCCTGATGCCAACACACTAGCTTAAAGAGAGCTTAAACCAGAGACACACAATCCAAACAACAGTTTCTGTAGATGGTATAGCATAGATAACCAGACCAGGTGAGATGCTATAGGACCAGGCAGCAGGCAGCTACATTGAAACAATGAGTGGGCGGATCAAGATATTGAGTGTGTCAAAGCAGGAGAGATCAATATCGAGTGTGTGGGAGCAGTTCTAGGAAGACTATCATTTACAGTAAAACATTGGAATGTAATCAAGAAAAGAAATATAACATAAGTAGCGCTTTAACCTCCCAGAGCGAAGGTCGGCAGTAGGGGCGGCAACATCAGGTGCATACCTGGGGGGTGGAACAATCTGGTACATACCTGTATGCTTGACTCACCTGATGTGTGTGGGTTTCTCCTGTCACTACATCTCCCACAGGTGTGCTACCTGGCATTCTTTTTCAGCAGCATTTTTACTCACTGGTACGATCAGTGGAATTTGTGCTAATCCACAACATCTTTTTCACAGAAACTCAAATATCTAATTCATTTCCACAGATGTGGCTCTTTCACTTGAACAACATTTTCAACTACTGACCTGACTAGTGATTAAATTACAGGCTATTAAAATTCTACGCAGCAACTAAAATGGCTTCTCATTCCCATGTATAACATTTGTCATGACAGATTGCACTGCAAGGTCGGGAATCTAATGGGACGCTACATAACTGTCCTCCTTATACAGAAATGAAGTTGTTCTGTCTATCAAAATGAGTGACACATTAATGCGAAAAGCTATCACTGTGCTTGTAGTGAATAACCAGATCACATATCCTTACTCGCTCTGTTATCTGCTAATGTAGCCCATGATTTAAACAACATCAGAGCTACAAACAGGCCAGGCTAGAGGTACCAGGCTGAGAGAAAAATGGAACAGGATGTCCTCAACATAACTGAAAATAAAGAATGGCTGGCCGTCATTTCAAATAGATGGGGGGGGGACATTTCCCACGACACAATCCTCGGCATTTCCTGGAATGCTGGGACTTAGTACACAAACTGGTCCTGTGGAATGCCGAACTGCCGGGTCATGTTGTGGCTCGAAAGGTTATGGCTGCTGTCCTGAGACGGTGGTCCCTAGACGGCATTCCATAGACATCGTCATCCCATACCTCACCCCCTGAACCATGTCTCCATGGGAACAAACATATTTATAACATATGAGCCCTAGCCGTGACCAGGTCTGAATGAGAAATGAACTAACCCTGTGACTTGTTATGGGCCAGAGAACGTCCAACGAGACTATTACACTGTTTCAAGGGTGAAAAACGCATTTGTTTAAAACAGATACTTTTTGCAAATTGATAAAAAAAATCATTTATCTCCTTTAAATATGCGTGAACATTTTTAAATGACCAAAAATGGAGATGGTGTTTGAACTCGACAGGGCCACTATTTTTTTTTAGGGAGAATTTTTTACTTATTTGTCTTATTAGGAAACAATGGCACAGCTTCAAATATTAGATTAGTTCTGAACATCTTTTTCAAAACAACCTTTTTATCACACGTTATCAGTTGAGCATGTCTGGCACTCTTTGCAATGTGAGTGATTTAGAAAGTAGTGTGAACTCAACTTGTTCCATTTCGTCTAATCGGTCCAATCATTTCACAGTCTAAAAACTGCTGAATGTGCTTCAAAGTGACTCTCACAGCTCAGAGCGTAGCGTTCTTTCCACACTTCCTCTTGTGTTTGGGGCCTTGATTACTTTACCAGAGAGTAGTGAAAGCTGCTCCCTCCTTGTGAAGAATGCGCTGTGCATTTCTCAGACCCTCTCCTACTCTCCTTGCTTGTGTAAACCTGCCATCTACCCCATGGCAGCTAGAATAATACCATTTCCCCTCTCCATGTTCTCCATCTGTTTGTGGTTTGTTAAGGCGCATGAAGTGTTATATATTGCTTTGGTGTTTACCACAATGGCTTCAGTTCACTCAAAGTCCCACTAATATCCCTACAGACCTGTATGGTTGATGGGTTTCACAGAACGTGGAGATACCTTACATTTTTACCTCAGATAACCCACCAAAATACAATATAATTTCTCATCAGGCCCCCGTCCAATTATTCACTTCTACAATTAAAAACCAGGCTAATCGTTGCATACATACTGTAAGGGATAAACAATAGTAGTCATCAAAGTATTTCAGAGGGTTTTATCTAAACTCATAATAAATATTTATATTTTGATGTATGGTATATACAACAAAGTGCAGTATGAAACAGCATATAGATACCGCCAATACACCCCAATGAAGGAAGACACGTTCATGTGGACGTAAAAGTGTTAGCAGGGGAATGATGGTTCGGTATCTTAGAAAGATGATCTAGGCTGAAGGAAGACAGACCTGTTATACGAGCAGAAGAAAGCCACAGAGAGAGGTCAATGACCTTGGGAGTTACCCTATCCACCTATGACATCAGATACTGTCACAGTGTGTTACAATCTGATACAGCGGGGCCACACCAAAACAGCAGCAAATGGGTTTCCACTGAAATTTTCCACTGAAGGTAGCTGAACAAGGATGACGAGACCTGAGTCCATTGGCAAGAGAACACGATACCACTGGCACGGTCAAAACCAGTGTTACAGAATACCACAGGCCTTTACAGAACTAACATACTTTAGGTTAGCCTTAAGGTTTAAGTTAGTCTGTCCTTTATGAATTGTAATAATGGTGAAAGATTAATCTTCCAGTGGTTTTAAGTAAAATATCCGAGGCCAAAGGTAACCTGCATGGCCTTATCTGTGACATCCAGTTTCAGTAAACAAGTCAATCACATGACAAACATACCTGTCGTAATTTTGTATTTGGTTGGATAAGCAACAAGTAAAGCAGTTGCACTCTGCCATAACTTCTTCGACTCTTTAGTGGGAATTTCTAGCAATACCATAAACAACCGATTCTTTGAAACACATTAAAAAGTTCTTCAAGGGGTCCTCCATTTAATATATTTCATTAAAAACAGTTTATGGTATACAAGCACTGAGATTTGTCCTTGTGTCATTGGACCCCTCTACTTATGCTGAGATGTAAACTATCTTGGGCTACATCTGCTTGCCTGTAGAATCTGTGATTTTACTGGAGTATTTAGAGATGGAGCAGCTTTGATGTAAACTTAGATTCTCTCAAGGTAAAGGTAGATGGTTAACCCTAATAAAAACATAGGTAACGTTTTATGAATTTACAGTTTTCAAAGTATCAGTGTTGGTGACTCAATGTTGTTGCTAGCAAACCCTGCTAACATGGAAAACTAGGTTGAATATAAACAAGAATGGACTTTGTAAGCTCAGCTACACTCTTCCCTCACTATGTGAAGGAAATCAAGTATTAGTATTGTTTATTACAATTGCTTAATGGATCAAATGATTTCATTTAGCTTCTTTTTAGTTTGACAATAATTAAACACTTCATTGACTTCAATAGTGCAACCATCTTCTCCGTTGTTTAAATCAATCTAAATCCAAACATACTCACCATATCTTGTGATTACAAAGTCAAGCACAGGTACTTTGAAAAAATAAGCCCTCAACAGACAAGCCTATATCTCATTCCCTTACAAATTACCCAGGTGATGCAGCATAGCTCCTGTCAGCCAATCACAAACAAGGAAAACAGACACAATGTCACATTCATCTGAGCTGAGAAATGAGGAACAGGCTGTTGATGAGGGAATGTGTTATATATATGTCTAAATAAGTAATTAGAAAATTAAATTCACCCTATACTATATTGAAAACACATTCAATGCCCTTAAGACAGTCGAGTTTGTAGTGGACTTCGGGAGAAGCCCTTCCCCCATTTCCCTGTGACTCCCCAGTCAACTCTGTGGAGTCCTTCCACTTCCTGGGTACCACCATTACCCTGGACCTCAAGTGGGAGCTGAACATTATCTCCCTCACAGAAACAGCACAACAGAGGATACTTCCTGAGGCAACTGAAGAAGTTTTACCTACCAAAGACTGATGGTGCACTTCTACACTGGCATCATAAAGTCCATCCTGACCTCCTCCATCACCATCTGGTACCCTGCAGCCTTCGCCAAAGACAAGGGCAGGCTACAGCGCATCATTCACTCTGCTGAAAGGGTGATTGGCTGCAATCTCCAGATCTCAGGGGAGCAGCGATGATAGTGGCCGATCCCTCTCGCCCCAGAAAACGTCTGCAGAACTCTTCCCTCTGGCAGAATGTTGAGGTCTATAAAGACCAAGATCTCTCACCACAAGAACAGTTTCTTTCTTCATGAACATGCCCCCGAAAAACAAACTGACTCTGCTCCCCTTAGGCACACACAGCACATAACTACTGTGTACAGATACTGTAAATATACTTATCATATACTGTAGATACCCTGCTTATATTCTACTCATATCCTGCACCTTAAGATTATACAAAAGTTTTACATGTTCATATACTGTATATACGGTGGGGAAAACAAGTACTTGATACACTGCCGATTTTGCAGGTTTTCCTACTTACAATGCATGTAGAGGTCTGTAATATTTATCATAGTACACATCAACTGTGAGAGATAGAATCTAAAACAAAAATCTTGAAAATCACATTGTATGATTTTCAAATAACGAATTTTTATTTTATTGCATGACATAAGTATTTGATACATCAGAAAAGCAGAACTCAATATTTGGTACTAGAAACCTTTGTTTGCAATTACACAGATCATACGTTTTCTATAGTTCTTGACCAGGTTTGCACACACTGCAGCAGGGATTTTGTCCCACTCCTCCATACAGACCTTCTCCAGATCCTTCAGGTTTCGGGGCTGTCACTATGCAAAACAGACTTTCAGCTCCCTCCAAAGACTTTCTATTGGGTTCAGGTCTGGAGACTGGCTAGGCCACTCCAGGACCTTGAGATGATTCTTACGGAGCCACTCCTTAGTTGCCCTGGCTGTGTGTTTCAGGTCGTTGTCATGCTGGAAGACCCAGCCACGACATATCTTCAATGCTCTTACTGAGGGAAGGAGGTTGTTGGCCAAGATCTCACGATACATGGCCCTATCCATCCTCCCCTCAATATTGTGCAGTCTTCCTGTCCCCGTTGAAGAAAAGCATCCCCAAAGAATGATGTTTCCACCTCCATGCTTCATGGTTGGGATGGTGTTCTTGGGTTGTTCTCACCCTTCTTCCTTCAAACACAGCAAGTGGAGTTTAGACCAAAAAGCTCTACTTTTGTCTCATCAGAACACATGACTTTCTCCCATTCCTCCTCTGGATCATCCAGATGGTCAATGGCAAACTTTAGATGGGCCTATATACACTCACCTAAAGGATTATTAGGAACACCATACTAATACTGTGTTTGACCCCCTTTCGCCTTCAGAACTGCCTTAATTCTATGTGGCATTGATTCAACAAGGGGCTGAAAGCATTCTTTAGAAATGTTGGCCCATATTGATAGGATAGCATCTTGCAGTTGATGGAGATTTGTGGGATGCACATCCAGGGCACGAAGCTCCTGTTCCACCACATCCCAAAGATGCTCTATTGGGTTGAGATCTGGTGACTGTGGGGGCCATTTTAGTACAGTGAACTCATTGTCATGTTCAAGAAAGCAATTTGAAAGGATTCGAGCTTTGTGACATGGTGCATTAACCTGCTGGAAGTAGCCACCAGAGGATGGGTACATGGTGGCCATAAAGGGATGGACATGGTCAGAAACAATGCTCGGGTAGGCCGTGGCATTTAAACAATGCCCAATTGGCACTAAGGGGCCTAAAGTGTGCCAAGAAAACATCCCCCACACCATTACACCACCACCACCAGCCTGCACAGTGGTAACAAGGCATGATGTATCCATGTTCTCATTCTGTTTACGCCAAATTCTGACTCTACCATCTGAATTTCTCAACAGAAATTGAGACTCATCAGACCAGGCAACATTTTTCCAGTCTTCAACTGTCCAATTTTGGTGAGCTCTTGCAAATTGTATCCTCTTTTTTCTATTTGTAGTGGAGATGAGTGGTACCCGGTGGGGTCTTCTGCTGTTGTAGCCCATCCGCCTCAAGGTTGTGTGTGTTGTGGCTTCACAAATGCTTTGCAGCATACCTCGGTTGTAACAAGTGGTTATTTCAGTCAAAGTTGCTCTTCAATCAGCTTGAAGCAGTCAGCCAATTCTCCTCTGACCTCTAGCATCAACAAGGCATTTTTGCCCACAGGACTGCCGCATACTGGATTGTGTGGGAAAATCCCAGTAACTGAGCAGATTGTGAAATACTCAGACCTGCCCGTCTGGCACCACCAACCATGCCACGCTCAAAATTACTTAAATCACCTTTCTTTCCCATTCTGACATTCAGTTTGGAGTGCAGGAGATTGTCTTGACCAGGACCACACCCCAAAATGGTTTAGGTGAGTGTATATATATTTTTTTGTTTAACATTTGATTAAAACTTTTCATGTGACAACACTGAAGTAATGACACTTTGCTACAGCTTGTTCAACAGTGTAAATTTGCTGTTCCTTCAAAATAACTCAACACACAGCCATTAAGGCCGCTGGCAACAAAAGTGAGTACACTTCTAAGTGAAAATGTCCAAATTGGCCCCAAGTAACCATTTTCCCTCCCCGGTGTCATATGTTAGTGTTACAAGGTCTCAGGTGTGAATATGGTGAGCAGGTGTATTAAATTTGGTGTAATTGCTCTCAAACTCCCTCATACGGGTCACTGGAAGTTAAACATAGAACCACATGGCAAACAACTCTCTGAGGATCTGAAAAAAAGAATTGTTGCTCTACATGAAGATGGCCTAGGCTATAAGAAGATTGCCAAGACCCTCAAACAGTTTGCTGAAGACAAGCTGACTAAGGACATGGATTACTGGAACCATGTCCTGTGATCTGATGAGATCAAGATAAACCTATTTGGTTCAGATGGTGTCAAGCGTGTGTGGTGACAACGAGGTGAGGAGTACAAAGACAAGTGTGTCTTGCCTACAGTCAAGCATGGTGGTGGGAGTGTCATGGTCTGGGCCTGCATGAGTGCTGCCAACACTGGGGAGCTACAGTTCATTGAGGGAACCATGAATGCCAACATGTTCTGTGACATACTGAAGCAGAGCATGATCCCTGGGCCGGAGACTGGGTCTCAGGGCAGTATTCCAACATTATAACAACCGCTTCATGCATGACAATGCACCATCTCATGCTGCAAAGAATACCTCTGTGTCATTGGCTGCTATGGACATAAAAGGAGAGAACCTCATGGTGTGAATCCCATCCTCCCCTGACCTCAACCCTATTGAGAATCTTTGGTGCATCCTCAAGCAAAAGATCTATGAGGGTAGGAGGCAGTTTGCATCAAAACAGCAGCTCTGGGAGACTATTCTGACATCCTGCAAAGAAATTCAAGCAGAAACTCTCCATAAACTCACAAGTTCAATAAATGCAAGAATTGTGAACGTGATATCAAAGAAGGGGTCCTATGTAAACATGTCACTTGCCCTGTTAAGATGTGTTTGATTGAAATAGCTTTTGATTTCAGTAAATATGACCTAATGCTGCAAATTCAACAAATGACAATTCTCAGTTCTTTACAACATAAAAAATGTTTAGAAACTGTGTTGTGCATAATAATTTGAAACAGTGCATTTTGAGTTTTTTTTTTTTAAATACTGTTTTCATTGGGTAGTTTGTTCAATGAAATTTGACTATACCCTAACGTTGGTGAATTGAAATTTATACTGACTGTCATTTGCATCGACTATTTATGAAAATCAGTGTAAAATATCATTTGCATAATATTTTGGAACGCAGTGTATACATTACTATGTTCATATACTGTAGATATTCTGTTTACATTCTGCTCATATCCTGCACCTTAAAGGTAAAACATTTTTCAATTTCTGTGATTAACATACAAAAAAGACACAAAAGACCAGAAAAAAATCCTTGTTTGTTAAAACTTACTTTGCAATAAACCTCTTTCTAATTCCAATTAAAAGTGATGTTTTACTTGTGATTTTAATTTATTTTTGAAAATTCACATACACTTATTTAAAATCTGATGACTGCAACACACTACAAAAAGGTTGGGACATTTTTTATTACTGTGTAAATTTTCTTTTAATAACACTTATTACGCATTTGGGCACTGAAGTTTAGGAAGAGGAATTTTCCCCCATTCATCCATTATGGATGTCTTTCATGGTGAGGGGAATCGGCCACAATCTTTGCTGTTCTCCTGTTTTCAATACCTAATCTATTATTATTCATATCTATTCAAATTATTTTTGCATTTTCCATACTGTCACAACTTTTTCGGAATTGGGCTTGTACATACAGTGCCTTGCGAAAGTATTCACCCCCCTTGAACATTTCAACCTTTGCCACATTTCAGGCTTCAAACATAAAGATAGAAAACTGTAATTTTTTGTGAAAAAGCAACAACAAGTGGGACACAATCATGAAGTGGAATGAAATTTATTGGATATTTCAAACTTTTTTAACAAATAAAAAACTGACAAATTGGGCGAGCAAAATAATTCAGCCCCTTTACTTTCAGTGCAGCAAACTCTCTCCAGAAGTTCAGTGAGGATCTCTAAATGATCCAATGTTGACCTAAATGACCTGTGTGTAATCAAGTCTCCGTATAAATGCACCTGCTCTGTGATAGTCTCAGAGGTCCGTTGAAAGCACAGAGAGCATCATGAAGAACAAGGAACACACCAGGCAGGTCCGAGATACTGTTGTGGAGAAGTTTAAAGCCGGATTTGGATACAGAAGTATTTCCCAAGCTTTAAACATTCCAAGGAGCACTGTGCAAGCGATAATATTGAAATGGAAGGAGTATCAGACCACTGCAAATCTATCAAGACCCAGCCGTCCCTCTAAACTTTCAGCTCATACAAGGAGAAGACTGATCAGAGATGCAGCCAAGAGGCCCATGATCACTCTGGATGAACTGCAGAGATCTACAGCTGAGGTGGGTGAGTCTGTCCATAGGACAACAATCAGTCGTATACTGCACAAATCTGGGCTTTATGGAAGAGGGGCAAGAAGAAAGCCATTTCTGAAAGATATCCATAAAAAGTGTCGTTTAAAGTTTGCCACAAGCCACCTGGGAGACACACCAAACATGTGGAAGAAAGTGCTCTGGTCAGATGAAACCAAAATCAAACTTTTGCAAAATGTTATGTTTGGCGTAAAAGCAACACAGCTCATCACCCTTAACACACCATCCCCACTGTTAAACGTGGTGGTGGCGGCATCATGGTTTGGGCCTGCTTTTCTTCAGCAGGGACAAGGAAGATGGCTAAAATTGATGGGAAGATGGATGGAGCCAAATACAGGACCATTCTGGAAGAAAACATGATGGAGTCTGCAAAATACCTGACACTGGGAAAGAGATTTGTCTTCCAACAAGACAATGATCCAAAACATAAAGCAAATTCTACAATGGAATGGTTCACAAATAAACATATCCAGGTGTTAGAATGGGCAAGTCAAAGTACAGACCTGAATCCAATCGAGAATCTGTGGAAAGAACTGAAAACTGCTGTTCACAAAAGCTCTCCATCCAACCTCACTGAGCTCAAGCTGTTTTGCAAGGAGGAATGGGCAAAAATTTCAGTCTCTCAATGTGCAAAACTGATAGAGACATACCCCAAACGACTTACAGCTGTAATCGCAGCAAAAGGTGGCGCTACAAAGTATTAACTTATTGAATAACTGAATAATTTTGCACGCCCAATTTTTCAGTTTTTTATTTGTTAAAAAAGTTTTAAATATCCAATAATATCCAAGTGTCCCACTTGTTGTTGATTCTTCACAAAAAATTACAGTTTCATGTCTTTATGTTTGAAGCCTGAAATGTGGCAAAAGGTCGAAAAGTTCAAGGGGGCCAAATACTTTCGCAAGGCACTGTACATACAGACATATACTGTATATATTGACTATGAGTGGAGCCCAAGTTTAGTCGTATACAACACGATGATGCAGTAAAAATGAATCAAGCATGAGAATTTCTCTTTGGCCATTTAACATTGTCGTCTCACATTAAAAAACCTCTCACTATGACTAACTAAGTATGAAAGACTGCTACGAAAGACGAGGCATGTCAATGTTACATTTCAGTTTAACCTCAGTAACCGCAATGCATCTGCAGTTGTCTCACTTCTGCTCAAATGGAGCATCTTATTCAGTCTGCACTGGGCGCAAATGGCTCACAACAGCAAACCACTGGCTCTTCAACTCAGACTATAGTCTATTTCACTGTGTTTAGCTATGTGTGAATAACCCAACGCAGTCAATGACATTCACTCTCACCTAGGAATATTAGAAATTGTCAGAAATTAATCCAGAAATGGATCTTCTCAGGTCCACAATGGTCCTCGAATTTCCAAGGAGCCCGTGCTGCTGTTAAAGTTCCAACATTCAGTCCATTTCTCCTGAGAGAACAATCCAGACACTGAGCCTCACGAGTGGGCAACACCACGCTCTCCTTCTCCTGGTCATGTAGAACCAGTCTTGGCAGAGCAGCAGAAGTGTATACATACATGGGGGATGTAGGCCACATTCACCTGATTGAGTGGATCAAGCCTTGTGATTGGCCGATGATGTGTTTGAGAAAGCCCAGACACACTGCATCGTGGGAAAAGATGAGGGTTGCGGATTATGGTTTCCATACTGGTCCCTTGGGTTTATACTGATCTGGACAATCTGTACTTGAACAGATATTGCATTTCACCTTTTGTCAAAACACACGTGAGCTGTATTCACAACTGCCACTATCTAATCACAAGCCCCAAGAAACCAGTTCAGATCTACAACCCCATACCAGTACACTAAATCTAAATCAATTTTAGGCTGTTATACTCAGCCACATAATTTAGCCCAGTTCCTATGTGTCCATTCTTCATTGTTGTTGAATGTTGCCATAGGTCAATGTATTGGCCTTATCTGTCTCACAGGCTATGGAACAGGAGCCAAGCTTAGACGATCTTAATAGGAGGAACACAGTAAAATGACAGGAAATACCTCCTTGTTTTGCTCCCACCAGCAGAAAGAAAAGAATGCCTTTTAAATCAGTCTATTGAAATGTTGCCGTAGGCTGGGCAAGAAGAATTCAGAGAAACAGCAGCCTTGTGCATGAAAACAATATTAATTCAGAGAGGTGAATCTGTTCCCTATTACACTATTCAAGGACATCTTGCAAATTAATATTTTTTGAAAATCACGCAATGGTGCAACCCATTGCAAATATACAAACTGCACCTGGTTACGCAATATGTAGATAACAAAGGTTTACAATAGAATCTTGTTTCCAATCTGTCAATCATAAACATGGACCATAACCATCAAAACAGACAGACAGACAGACAGACAGACAGACAGACAGACAGACAGACAGACAGACAGACAGACAGACAGACAGACAGACAGACAGACAGACAGACAGACAGACAGACAGACAGACAGACATTTATAAATAATTGGGTGTTTGGATCAGCAATTTTATTTTGATATATCTAATAACTGAAGGACACAGTAATATTTCTGTTGTGAAATGAGGTTCATTGGGTGAACAGAAAATATGCAATATGCATCAAAACAAAATTAGACAATTTTGGGACTCCAACAGAAATATAACATCAATATATCAATATATATCAATATCAATATCTAGATGCTTCCTATAGCCTGTAGTGAGTGTCTGGATTCTGGTTGAAGGTATTTTGGACCATTCCTCCTTGCAAAACATCTCCAGTTCAGTTAGGTTTGATGGTTGACGAGCATGGACAGCCCGCTT
>JACXGM010007022.1:10122-31597 GCA_016801145.1 Umbra pygmaea | reverse complement strand
TCTCCCTTAGAGATAGGGTGAGAAGCTCAGTCATCCGTGAGGATCTCAGAGTAGAGCCGCTGCTCCTTTGCGTCGAAAGGAGCCATTTGAGGTGGTTTGGGCATCTGGTAAGGATGCCCCCTGGGCGCCTCCCTAGGGAGGTGTTCCAGGCACGTCCAGCTGGGAGGAGGCCTCGGGGAAGACCCAGGACTAGGTGGCAAGATTATATCTCCAACCTGGCCTGGGAACGCCTCGGGATCCCCCAGTCGGAGCTGGTTAATGTGGCTCAGGAAAAGGACGTTTGGGGTCCCCTGCTGGAGCTGCTGCCCCCGCGACCCGATCACGGATGAAAATGGATGGATGGATGGTTAGAGATAATCCCTTTCAGGTGTCTGGTCCATTAGACCGTCAAACTGGGAGTAAATAAAATGTCCAAAGTTGTTTTATGAGGGGCAGTAAAACCATTATGAATGGGGGGAGCTCTATTCGTGGTAACAGAGGCTATAAATGAGGCAAACTGTGTATTGTCCAATTTGTACAGAAACGATCCGGTCGCAAAGCAAGTCATTAACTGTTTAACTTGGTAATTTTTTTGTGAATGCTACAACTGACTATTTTTACTTGGAATATAACTTACCTAATTTTACTTGGAATATAACATACCAGAAAGCAATTTGCTTTGGTAAGTATAGAGGCATTCATTATGCTCAAAAGTAGATAATTGGTGGAAGTGTTTGCAATTGAATAAAAACAGGAACTTTAGGATAATTTACCATCACTAGTTATTCTAATTTTTACAAATAGTTTTCTCGACTGAGATGGATTGATGTAATTAAATTTGAAAATGGTGTTAAAGACTGGTTAAAGTCATTCAAGGGTTGGTGACGGAATTCCTCTGAAACATTGTTCATTTATGACGGGACTCTTTGAAATTCCTGAAATCGTAGATTTGGGTCACTTCTCTATTTATAAGGAATCGGGGGATATGGTCCTTGTTGTTTTGGATTATGGGCATTGTGAATTGCTGTTACCGTCGTTATAATTTAATTCCACTTTGAAGTGGTTGCATTAAACATCCATCTTTAGTCGAGAATGTTTAACATCTGTTGATATCAGCAAGTTATATTTGATTATTGTATTAGATCATTTGTTAATGCATGTCTGAAATCCCTAGCATCTAAGTAAAAGCAATTTGTTTTATTTTGACACTGTTTTGTTTTTCAGTCAAGGTCTATAACTTAAATGGGTTCAATCTAGTTTTGTTGGATAGGCATCTGAGCATGGAAAAGCAACTGCAGTGAATTTTGTTTCCCGACAGGTAATTAAGGAATATTTATGACTTGCAGTGCGACTGCTTATTTCTGTTCCAGGTGTTCAGCCTAAACTGTTCTAGAAGTTATACTGATTCACTATAATGTTTGGTTTTAGATGTGGATTATTGTTCTAGCATTGGGATATGTTTACAAATGTGTGAAGAATTACATTTCAATTTGGCTATTGTAGTGGTGCATTGGGATCATGAATGTGGTTTATTAGGAATGGTATGTTGAATCATTATTGAGAATGTGGTGACGATTATACTTTTCTATACATTTTAATAAAATGTATGATTTCTTGTGTATCATATTCGGATTGTAAGTGTGTTTCTATAAAAGGCTACAGAGCATTATTCAATTAAACTTGCGAGGGTCAAGAAGCAAATGATTTCTGTCTGATCAATAGTTAATAAAAATAAGACCCGAATTGAAATAACCACAGCCAGCCAGCTGTGTATTTGTTTTTTGATCATAAATTAGTAGACCGAGGCACGGCTATGATTTGTCGCTGTCTGTATCATTGCCAATAACTATATGTATCATTCAATCAAAAAAATAAGGTAATACACAAAGGTGTTCGATTTATTACTCATTATCTCTACCAGTCTCTACCATTAAAGGATTTATACGCTGAGCTAGTAGGGAAGGACCGAGAAGTTGCAGACACTTTACTTTTCTTCCAAAACTTCAAAAAGACAGATTGAGTGAGGAGGAGGTTACTGTGTGTGTGACTACTCTTTCCAAAACAGGCAGTGTCTGGGATAGGCTGCTGAGAACATCTAGTAATAGTAACTAGTTATTCTGTAACAACATTCCAGAGTAGTTTTAATAAACTGCAGTCGTGTAATGATCTGACTCTATCTGATTAATTACAGGGTTGATCAATAAATAGAGACCCAGATCAGACCTGCCCGCGACACTATACATCTAGTGTACACATTTACCCAAATTATTCTGAATGAATTATTCGCACACATATTTATCAACCTCAAGGGAACCCATTCAATCAACATGCAAGTCATTTGTAATGCTAATAGTAAAATCACCCATGTCTTTGCAAATTACTCTGGCTCAAGCCATGATTAATTTATGGCAACTTTGCCATGAGGAATCCCCCCTTGGATGGGTGGCTGTGAAGGGGACAACAGCTATCCATTAAAGACATGGTCAACGATGACACAATTTATGATGCGTGAAATGCTGTTTAATCAAAAACACACACAAACACGCAGTGTAGCCTAATTTAACGAACATTCAGCACACTGAAAATGCACGTCAGGTGTTTGGATAGAACAGGAGGTACACTAATGAAGTCGCATTCTTTGTGGCTTGCTGTGTTTTACGAAACATTTCTATGAATCATGGATGTGTTGATGACATAAATTAGGAAATATTAGAGGACTTAAGGAGACATGATGTTGAAATGCATGTGCCGTTACCACAACCCAAATTCCCAGAAATGCAGAACGGGAGAGGAAAGCTTATTTGACAGAAGAGTAAGGTGAGCAAAGTAATCTCGGTCTAATGTTAGACTACATTGTAAAAATATGACCATGCATTCATAACCTCGTGATTCAGTGAGAGTGAGTCCAAAACATTGGAAAGTATGTCTTGTGACATTTCTTTATTTACATTTTGTAAAAAGAAAAATCAATAGCAATCCGCCGTTATAATAGCAATCCACCATGGAACAAGCGCTCCTTCTCTTAAAGGGAATGTGAGATGACGCTCTGATTGGTTTATTGCACGTTACGCCCAAACCAAACCTATGACTAATGAAGCTACTTCAGACCTACCCATTTTAGATTTGTGTCGGGCTCAAGAGTCATTTATCCCGCCGGTAAAACAGCAACAGCGCCCGGGACCCTCCCACAATATCACTTGCATTATGCGTTTGATACTTGCGTTTCAGATCATTAAAATTGGGCCCTAGGTCTTAATTAGGCACTAATTGAAGGTAAAGACCAAAAACCTGCATACACTAGGCCCTCCATTTAACCTGTTTAACACCCCTGCTGTACTGGGTACCACCAGGCCCGTTTCTAGCACCGGGGCTGACACATTCGCTTGGCAACACTATATTATGCCGGCAACAGAAACTCTGATTTTAGGCAAGGCAAGGCAAGTTTATTTATATAGCACATTTCATACACAATGGCAATTCAATGTGCTTTACATAAACAGGAAAACACAAACATTTTAAAACAGATAAATTAAAGCATTTAAAATAAAAGTGAAAAACAGTTAGAAAAATAGTACAGTTTAAGAAATGAAAGAGATTGAACGAACATATAAAATATAGTGCAATCAGTTAGGACTTAGCACAGAGTTTATTTAGTAAAAGCATAGCTAAACAGATGTGTTTTGAGTCTGGATTTAAAGGTGACTACTGTTGGAGCACATCTGTTTTCCTCTGGGAGCTGGTTCCAGCTGCGGCTGGCATAGTAGCTTAAAGCAGATTCTCCGCGTTTTGTCTGAATCCTTGGTATTTCTAGCTGATGTAATCCTGATGATCTGAGTGGTCTGTTGGGTTTAGAATCCTGGCCGCAGCATTCTGTATCAGTTGTAGCTGTCTTATGTTTTTTTTTGGGAAGACCAGTGAGGAGGCCATTACAATAATCCACCCTGCTGGTGATGAAAGCATGAACAAGTTTCTCTAAGTCTTGTCTGGAAACAAAGCATCTAATTCTTGAGATATTTTTAAGATGATAATATGCTGATTTAGTTATTGCTTTAACATGATAATACTGAAGCTAAGGTCTGACTCCAGAATCACACCAAGATTCCGGACTTGATCTTTAGTTGTTTGACCCCTAGCATCAAGGTATGCGTTCACCTTGAGAACTTCATCTTTGTTTCCAAATGCAATGACTTCGGTTTTCTCTTTGTTTTACTCTTCAAAATAATAGTAGGGGAGACTGAGTACAGACAGGTTGCCCGACAACTTTGTGAAAATGATGTGGACACATCGAGGAGTCAAAAGGCTATGGTGTTATAATTCTAAAAGGTCAGATAGGTAGCAACAATGACAAGAAGCTGCCATGGAGTCAATTGTAGCCACCATGAGGTTAAACTTCGGCATGACCAGAAAATAAAACACTACGCCTGTTGTGTGGATTGTTGCCAGCACCCTGAAATAAATATGTAAAAGGCCCCTTCTCTTCCTTTCTTGCAAGTAGCGCGCTCTACTCCATATATTCTCTCCATTCCACAAGAGCCATGCTCACCTTTGTAACCGACTTGTGGTTGTTGGGGCAGAGTTAACTGTTAGCTATGGCAACATTGCAATGCAAGACCATTCAAGTTCAAACTACTTGTCATTGCATAAATACAGTGCATTTACACTTACAAAATGTCAAAGTGCCTCCTGATCAGTGCTTGTTCTAAAAGAAAATAATAAATAATTAATAAAATCTGTTCAAACAGACGCCCCACATTTCTCCCTCCCACACACACACTCTCCCCCCACTTATGCAGCACATTGTATTTTGGAATACAGAAGATTGACTGACACCCTCCCATCCCTCCCAGACAGCACCCCACCTTCCACACTCATATGTGTAAGATAGCAGCAGGTAACAACATTAGATATAAAGTTCAAAAATGTAATAATGTCCAGAGGTAGTGTGGTTGGCGCTGACAGGGGATACGTTGGGGAGAAAATAGCCATTTTTGCACAGGGTTATTGTTTGTTCAGTAAACGTATGGCCCAGGGGAAAAAACTGTAAGTCTGACAGTGCGTGCTTTCGTTGACCTATAGCACTTGCCAGAGTGAAGTAGGTTGAACAGGTCGTGGGCAGAGTGAACAATGTCTTTGAGAATGGATCTGGTCTTGTTGAGGCAGCAGGAATTGGCGAGCTCTTCCAGAGAGGGAAGAGGGCTGTACCACAGGGTGAGCATCTGAGGAAGTGCCTTAAACCTGCAATCTATCGGAATTCCGCTGGGGGCGATACGTCTGGTTGCAAAAGAGCTTGGATTCTGTAGAAGTCTATGAGAGATTGAGCCACTTCTCACTTGATTTATTACTTTAGTAAACACTTTCATAATGAGTATATGGTCTCAATCGCTAGATTTAAGCCTTTTGTAAAAAGTCATAATGTTAGTTTTTTAAATTATGGTATCGTTGATTTTAAAACAGGCGATAAAGCAAAGGTACGTTTAGGGTGTGGCTATAATGTGATTGACAGTTTGCGGCCTGGCTGTCTGTCAATGACCGAGGTTTTGCAAAGCTCATCCATGACACGTGAACTTCAGTTTGGGAAAGATGAAGAAGAACATGACTGTGAGACTTTAATCGCCTAATAATGTCTTGTTCAACGTTCGGTTGCACGACAAGACACTCAAATGAGTCGGCAGTTCAGTTTTTCAGGTAAGTACCATTAAATTTGTAACACTGTATTTCGTTAGTCAACTTAAGCATACCAATTAACATCCGTTAGCTAGCCAGTTTGCACATTGCTCACCGAGGGAAGTGGGCTAACTAAATAAGTTATGTAGACTGTATAACGGATAAAAATATATATGTAACTTTACAGTCGTATACAGTAGAGATGCCCAACATTCTCGCTGGCGATCTGTTTTTAACCATATTTTGTGTTATTGCATGTAATGGAAATGTTAGCTTAAAATCGAAGCCTGATATAGCTAACGTTATAGTGCAAATTCATAAACCCTATTCGCACAGGGTTAGTATCATTTTGGGACCGCGTGTGATTTAGAAATTGTCCCCTCACATGAGTTTCTTGTGGCGCATTCGCACGAAACTCAAGAGGAGACTGCTTTAACTCAGACACCATCACTTTTATTTGAATATACTGAAATATATGTACCCCGAGAGTTTGGCAACGTTACCAGGAGGCGCACATGGAAAAAAAATGTTTAGTTACATTATTGTTCCATTTTGAAAAGAAAACTTTAAATGTATATTATTGTCACATCTTAACTTAAACTATTAAATATACATTTTAATCATTTTCATTGAACTGCATACAGTACAGCAGATGTGGTGCCTTGTTAGGGTAAATTGATAATATACACACCTTCTGGATGTGAGATCTAACTGCACAACATGAACCACATTTCTTTCCAAACAGATTTCCTTCTGATGCCAGGCTTAAGCAATGGTTGGTGAACATGAGGAGAGACCAGAAAATGGAGCCCCAAAAAGTCACGTATGTGCAGTTCCCACTTTGAGGAAGATCAGTTTTTCACAGACAAGCAGTAGACATTAATTTTACTGCATTATTTGTACTTTTTATTTATAACTTAGTGGTGTAAGGGTCTGCAATACAAAACATAACTTGGAGTACCAAAACAGTGTGTGGAATCGTGGATTGTAACATTTATTGAAATCATCAGTCACCCTACACGATGTTTGTGATAATGGTGTCAAACTTCTAATATCCACCAACATAATTTCATTACATCTGACAGAAATTGGTGCAATTGCAAGTGTATTACAGTTGTATGCAAAAGTTAAGGCACCCCTGCCAATTTTCATTTATAAACCGGTGTGGATCAGGAATTTCATTTTGGAAATTGTCAGGGGTGCCTAAACGTTTGCATATGACTGTATTGTCATTTTGGCTTCATTGCTCTGATGTAAATGGGTTTTGTATTTACAAATATGTTTTAAATATTTGAATAACCACTATTAAAAATCTGTACTTTATTTTTCAGAAATGACTTCATTTTTTGAGTAATATATTCCTGTGCTATCTTAATCTACCTGCTGATGTTTATGTATTTACCACTAGGTCAAGAGGAGGCAGAAGGACACCGCTGGGCCTACCATTTTCAAATTTCCACCGCACTTGTGTCCAAAGAAAGGAAGGAACTGCGCCACATGGACCAAGTTGGTAAGTATGACCACAGAGGTAAGAAACAGTTAAGTCTCTACAACTGGCCCTTCATGTTCTTTAGCCAGCTGTCTCGCTCAGCCTCATGGGGTGTCTGGATCCTCTGATTTGTGTTCTATGTTGGATAATGAGGCCGTTACTGGCAATGTACACTGCTCAAAAAAATAAAGGGAACACTTAAACAACACAATGTAACTCCAAGGCAATCACACTTCTGTGAAATCACACTGTCCACTCAGGAAGCAACACTGATTGACAGTCAATTTCACATGCTGTTGTGCAAATGGAACAGACAACAGGTGGAAATGATATGCTATTAGCAAGGCACCCCCAATAAAGGAGTGGTTCACCAGGTGGTGACCACAGACCACTTCTCAGTTCCTATGCTTCCTGGCTGATGTTTCGGTCACTTTTGATTGCTGGCGGCGCTTTCACTCTAGTGGTATTATGAGACAAAGTCTACAACCCACACAAGTGGCTCAGGTAGTGCAGCTCATCCAGGATGGCACATCAATGCGAGCTGTGGCAAGAAGGTTTGCTGTGTCTATCAGCGTAGTGTCCAGGGGCCTCATTTATAAAGCTGGCGTACGCACAAAAGAAGACGTACGCATCTCTCTACGCAATAATTGGGATATATAAAAAGCTAACTTGACGGGAAAATGTGCGGTTCTTCACGGAAACTCTGACCCATGCGTACGCACAAAAACGGGTGAAATGAGAAATGGCGGCACCCTCGGCAGATGGATGAAACACGTAGGCTACTGTAGATCCGTCTGAAACTGCAGAGCGTTGTGTAACCGAAATCGAAATATTGCCTCTCATTAATAATATGAAGATGTCACAAAGCCATGCATACAATTAACAGCTTGCAGAGAAATACAAACAATATAAAACAAGATTGTAACGTAAAGGCAAATGAAGGACATATTGCACATATTTGCAAAAAGAACACTCAAATATATTATGTAGGCTAATTATATTGGCATGTTATGTAATTCATCCTCATAAATAATATGGTTAACGGAACAAAATCATGTTTAAAACTAATATTCTTGTCGATGTCTCTGTCTGGCGGTGCAGATAAATAGATAAATAGATGATGATAAGATATATAATAAATAGCTAGTCTTTATTGTCAATTGGGGAAAAATGTTTTCATAGTATAAATGTCATAATCAGATACAGAAACATAGTGTTAATTTATATGCATTTAGTTCGTTTTATTTTAAAATGTGTTCCGTTGCGGTTCATATATCTTAACCATTTTGAAAGGTTCAAGATTTTCTATTTGTGCAGAACTATTTTACATTTACAATTAGATTAATACATATGTAAATTATCAGATACAATCAAATGGATGGTTATAAAAAGCCATGTTATCACAATGCGTAATGACGCACAATAGCTGACCTTGCAATGTTAGAAGATTATACTTATAATAATAGCCTAATAATGAATATTATTTATTGGCGCCTTTCATATCACTCATAACAGGATTTCTGGCAACATGGCACTTTCCAGATGGAATTTACTGACAAGTCAGGAATATCTCAGCCGAGTTATGCCAGGCGTGTTAGTCGGTATAATAGGCTTGGCGCATAAGTACATGAAGTTTCCGTACACGGCGGGTGAACAGGCAATCAAAAAAGCACAATTTGCAGCTATGTCCGGTATCCCAAATGTAATCGATGCTTTTGACTGCACTCATGTTGCCATAAGGACACTGAATGAGAATGCCTTCATTAACCAAAAGCATTTTCATTCCATCAATGTCCAGATATTTTGTGATGCAGACATGTTGCTCTAATGTTACCCATTTCCCCCACCCGTGGCAGACACACTTTCGCCAAGAAGCGCTATAGATGCTTTTTGACATCGACTGATATCTGACCACTTTTTTATTTTGGCCACAGCATTCACAGCGTCTGCAACCTTTTGCCACTCTAACGCATTTTCGCTGTTCGTAATAGGCACACTGTGCGCATAAATCAACATTTTCCTCCTCTATTCACCTCGCCAACAATATTTTCTACTTGACATTGAGTGAAGTTGCTTTTTTGGTTTTCCTCAATACTGTGTATGCCATGATTTCTCAATCAATGAATATTAATTTCGGGGCGTTTCACTGACTATTTATGGACAATTATGGGCGTGACATACATCCGCAAAAGCTGCGCCACGTATTAGAGTTGATTGTGATTTATAAAGGGAAAACAGCGTAGGACGTGCGTGTGCACAGTTTTATAAATTTGAATATTTCTTTACGTACGCACGCCCTATATTTTGTCCGTATGCCACTTCTGACGCAAATCCACCGCAAAGTTTTATAAATGAGGCCCCAGAGCATGGAGGCACTACCAGGAGATGGGCCAGTACATCAGGAGACGTGGAGGAGGCCGTAAGAGGGCAACAACCCAGCAGCAGGACCGCTACCTATGCCTTTGTGCAAGGAGGAGCAGGAGGAGCACTGCCAGAGCCCTGCAAAATGACCTCCAGCAGGCCACAAATCTGCATGTGTCCACTCAAACGGTCAGAAACAGACTCCATTAAGGTTGGTATGAGGGACGGACGTCCAACACCGTGCAGGACGTTTGACATTTGCCAGAGAACTCCAAGATTGGCAAATTTGCCACTGGCACCCTGTGCTCTTCACAGATGAAAGCAGGTTTACACTGAGCATATGTGGCAGAGTCTGGAGACGCCATGGAGAACGTTCTCCTGCCTGCAACATCCTCCAGCATGACCAGTTTGGCGGTGGGTCAGTGATGGTGTGGGGTGGCATTTCTTTGGGGGGCTGCACAGCCCTCCATATGCTCGCCAGAGGTAGCCTGACTGCAATTAGGTACCGAGATGAGATCCTTAGACCCCTTGTGAGACCATATGCTGGTGCGGTTGGCCCTGGGTTCCTCCTAATGTAAGACAATGCTAGACCTCATGTGGCTGAAGTTTCAACACTTCCTGCAAGAGGAAGGCATTGATGCTATGGACTGCCCGTTCCCCAGACCTGAATCCGATTTAGCACATCTGGGACATCATGTCTCGCTCCATCCACCAATGCCACGTTGACCACAGACTGTCCAGGAGTGTGCGGATGCTTTAGTCAAGGTCAGTGTGGTTTTCCACTTTGATTTTGAGTGTGACTCCATATCCAGACCTTCATGGGTTGTTGAATTTGATTTACTGGTAATTTTTGTGTGATTTTGTTGTCAGCAGGTTTAACTATGTAAAGACGAAAGTATTTCATACAATTAGTTCATTCATTTTACTCTAGGATTTGTTATCTTAGTGTTCCCTTTATTTTTTTGAGCAGTGTAGTTAGTGTTTTTTATTCCTTTTTCTTCATCATAACAATGTCATTGTGATGCCAGAGTCTGCTTTTTATTAAAAGAAATTCAGTATGTGTTGTGTGTTTAGTGTGTGTGGTGTTATTTTATTTATTTCTTTGCCATTTCTGTCCAGTCTTGTGGACACTCTTGGCCTGCACCTTGTCATGTTGAGTGGGCTTAAAACCAAGACAGGCTTTTATTTAACAGTTTGCAACGTGTTCAACCAACCTGTGTGTTTTCGGGAAATGAGGCTGTGCTCTGACCGATCTTCAGTTCTGCAGCCAAATGTATTGTATAAAGCACCAGGTTCAATATTGCAGCAATAACTATGTAATGTTTTTCCTCAAAGAATTCTAAATACATTATTTCAGACTGTTAAAATGTACCTAACAACAAGCATGCTGTTGCAGGAATTATCAACCACTGTTGTTGATGCTGTTACACTTTTGTCTTCCACTTCGTTGTCTGCTTATTTACTTGAGGACCTTCTGTCAGCACATTAGTCTGTCTTTAAGATGAGTCACATGTTATAATCTATATTTACAAATGCTGTTTATTACTAAAATGTACATATAAAAAAAAGGTATGGCGTACAATACACATCGTTTAAGATCAAATTTGACATGTAGTAGTATGTTTACTTAATACTGCAAGTCCTCATCACAAATTATTTGGACATTGGTGGAATGAAAATGCTTTCGATTAATGAAAACATTATCATTGTCATTCAGTGCCCTTATGGCAACATGAGTGCAGTCAATTGCACTGATTACATTTGGGAAACCGGATATTGCTGCAAAATGTTTTTTTTTTTTGCCTGTATGTAGTGTTATTGTTATAAAGTATATCACCACTCGAGTGTAATATTTGTATTTATTAAGGGATTAAAGTAACACTTAAACAAGATCACGACAGAGTAATAACAGGGTTCTTATTTTCTAGGGCTGCCTCACCTTAGTTACCTAAACATGTAACTGCGCTGTAGTGAACATATCAATGTGCTATAACAAATAAATAGTGCCATTACAACATACTATTCACCCACCGCGTACGGAAACTTTATGTAATTATGCAACAAGCTTATTATACCGATTATAACGACTAACACGCTTGGCATAACCCGGCTAAGGGTTGGCTGAGATATCCCTGACCTGTCAGTCAATTCCATCTGGAAAGTGCCAGTCGCCAGAAATCCTGTTATGAGTGTTATGAAAGGCCCCACTAAATAATATGGATTATTAGGCTATTATTATTATCTTCTAACAGTGCAAGATCAGCCATTGTGTGTCATTACGCGTTGTGATGGCATTGCTTTTTATAACCATCCATTTGATTGTATCTGATAATCTACAGACGTCGGTATTGATCTAATTGTAAATCTTTCAAAATGGTTAAGACATGCGTCACGATGGAACAAATAAAAAAATGAAACAAACTAAATGCATATAAATTAACACTGTTTCTGTAGCTGATAACAACATTTATACTATGAAAACAACAATCCCCAATGGACAATAAAGACTAGCTATCCATCTATTCATCTATCTAGACATTGATAAGAATATCAGTTTTAAACATGATTTTGTTCTGTTTACCGTATTATTTATGAGGATGAATTACATAACTATGCCAATATAATTACAGAATATATTTGAGTGTTCTTTTTGCGAATATGTCTTTATTTGCATTTACGTTACAATTTTGTTTTATTTTGTTTGTTTTTAACTGCAGGCTATTAATTTTAAGCATGGCTTTGTGAAATCTTCATATTATTAATGAGAGGCAGTATTTCAATTTGATTTACACAACGCTCTGCAGTTTCAGACAGATCTACATGTTTCATCCATCTGCCGACGGTGTCGCCATTTTTCATTTCACCCGTTTTTGTTCGTACGCCTGGGTCAGAGTTTCCGTGAAGGACCGCACATTTTCCCGTCAAGTTTGCTTTATATGAATCCCAATTAAATCGTAGAGAGCAGCGTACGTCTTCTTTTGTGCATACGCCACGTTTATAAATGAGGCCACTGATGTTCCTGCAGGGATAGCAAGGTGTTGGTGAAGGCTGGGGGGGGCTGATTGTCCGTTCACCTCAAACCGGGCAAAGAAGCTGTTTAATTCCTCTGCCATTTTAGCATCAGGCGAGGTAGATGTGATGTTGTTGCCCTTGTAGTTGGAGATGTGTTGTAATCCCTCCCACATTTGATGTGGGTTGTTGTCCATAAAATATCCCTCTTTTGTATGCTACCTTAGTGGCCCTAATGCCCTTTTATAGGTTAGCTCTGTCTGAGCTGTGCTGTGCCCTGTCTCCTGATCTGAATGTTGTGTTGCAGACCTTCATAAGAGACCGCACATCACTATCCAGGGTTTTTGGTTTGGGAAGACCCTGGTCATTTTGTGATGGTAACATTTCCAACACAAAATGTAATGTAAGATAGGACAGTCTCGGTATACTCCTCCACATTGAGGCTCTTAAATAGACTCCACTCCTTGGTTGAGAAGCAGTCTTGGAGCTGGGAGAGGGCGTCCTCTGGCCAGGTGTTGCTCTTCCAAATGGTGGAATTATTTTTCCTGATGTGAGGGGTGTAGGCTGGTATGGGGTGCAGTGAGAGGTGGTCTGACAGGCCAATGTGTGGTTGGGCACTGCTCTGTATGCTTGCTTAATATTACAGTATTTTTTAAATTATTTTAAATTTTTACTATTGTTTTAAAAATTATTTATATTGTTTAAACCGTTTAAGCCCACTGCATAGATGTGTCGAGCCATGTCAAAAGAATTTCTCTGCATAGGATGATGTGATGTTATTCGATGCATATGATAAATAAACAACTTTGAATTTTGACTTTTGACAGTAGATATGGTCAAGTGTGGTGCTCTCCCTGGTGGCTC
The DNA here is from genome assembly GCA_016801145.1 of Umbra pygmaea. Lineage (NCBI taxonomy): Eukaryota > Metazoa > Chordata > Actinopteri > Esociformes > Umbridae > Umbra > Umbra pygmaea. The sequence continues at coordinate 18,231 of JACXGM010007022.1, read as the reverse complement.
ACATCACATATTGGGTGAATTTAGGGAGGACAGCTTATAAACATGCCCGGTTGAAATCTCTGTCTACTATGTGTACCCCCTCTGGGTGCGCCTGCTGCTGTTTACTTATGCACCCATGAAGATAGCTGAGGGCTATGTTAAAGTTGGCGTCTGGGGGGATGTACAAAGCCGTGATGGTTACAGTTATCTCCCTAGGCAAGTAAAAAGGGTGGCAGATAACAGTTAATGCCTCAAGATGGGGGGAACAGTATTTATATGTTGCATGGCTTTGTGAACACTAGTCATTGTTGATACAGATACAGAGTGTGCCTCCTTTGTTTTTACCGGAGTCGCTGTTCCTGTCGTGTTGGTGGATGGTGCGGCCTGCTAGCTGTATGCCGTTTTCAGGGATAGCAGGATGGAGCCAGGTCTCAGACAGAATCATCACACAGCAATCTCGGACAAAGTTGTCAGTTGCTATACGCAGCTCATAGTCATCCATTTTGTGCACGTTGGATCTTACATTTGCAAGGAAGATACTAGGGAGAGGTGACTTGTGTGGATGCTTCTTTAGCCTAAATAGCAGGCCGGCTCGTCATCCTTGCTTCTGTTTCCTGCTCCTCTGCTATCGTCGCTGCCTGCGGGAGCCGATAACAATCCATGGGGACCCCGGGTGCTCTTGATATTTCGAGCGGTACGTTGTTCGCTTGTTGAAAATAGTCCATGATTGAAACATTGCTTCGTAAACTGATGCTGATCAAGTTTGTGAGGTAAATACATCGACAATAGCCTTTTTGGGGGGGATTCTCAAATTTCTGTATGTACTGGTCTTACCGATACATTCAGCTGGCTGCTGTCAATGGTCCTGTTTGTTTTCTCTTCCTTTGTTCTACTGAGTGCAACTGGACCCAGTACCTCAACACACACCGGTTGTGAGTTTCTGGGTAAGTTAAGGTCAAGCGAAAAAAAGAGGGTTCACAACCACATTCAAGTAACTTTGACCATTGACCTGACCAGTTACAAGACAAATGAAAACGGGAAACTAGAATCCTTTACACAGTGAGAGAAGATGTAATATATTGGCAGTCTCCTCTCCTCATTCCATTATAGCGGTATATCTGCATTACAGCCTTGCAGCAATGTGCTAGATAAATATGAAGGCTAATGATGTCCCACGGGCCGCTTATTGCCTATGACCAATAAGCATATCTGTGACACTCCCATCCCTGAGAAAGACCACCCCAACGCAGGAGGTGTGCACAGAAGTCATGCAACACAGGCTCAGATTTCGACAAAGAGCAGCAGCTACTGTACCAGATACAGTATAGTATCTGGTCTCAGGTGTCTTCCTGTAGAAACTATATTTCTATTTAATTCTTTCTGCTAATACACACCATAAAAACTAGGGTCAGAACAGCTATAAACAAACGGAACAATATGTTGATCACTTACAGTATATCATAAAATACCTGACATTGCCTTACCTAACCACATAGTTGATTTCCTCTTTAAGATGAGAAACCCATTGTTATATTTACCCCTCTGTCAAAAAAGTGTCTCCTTACAAGAGCAGTTTTAAGAAAAAAAGGAAAATGTAATAAATCTTTATTTGCAAGCACAGCACTCATTTGTTTGTGTTGCCAGCGCTTTTTGTCAGTGATGAAACACGGGAACATGAAACATATGCTGTAGGCCCTGAAAATACCAATAAATATTGTTTAATTACAGCTGCAGCCTCATAGCTATACATCAAAACTGTTTTTCTGCTGGAGCTGTCCTTTTAGTGTTTATTTTTCCTTGTGTCCACCATTCCCCTCTGCTTTGATTAACAGATTCGGCACAACAGAACAGGTGTTATGAGCTTGCCTACAGTTAGCATCACTGTCTGTATTACTAACAGGACTGTGACTGGCACTACTGTGTGTGAAATGGAAGTGGGTGTTGATGGAAGGTAAATGTTTTTATATATTTCGGTTTTTATGAATGAAATTAGATGTTTGTGGAAAATAGGTATTAGTGGCGTATGTGTGTCTGTTACTTGTGTGAGTATGGCTTTGTTTCAGTCATGTAATCTATCACTAGGCATTTTAATGATGGCAGAACGGGTAGGGACGTGACTTTGGGTGTGTCTTGGAAATTGCTTTTCATCGTCCGCATGCAGAACCTATTCACATTTCGGTCTCCTCCCGCAGGCAGTCAGGCGGGTAGATGATCAGTATGGATGACCTTTCCTTTCCCCTGGTCTGGTGAAGATGGAGAAACGGAGATTGATCTGGATGGCCCACCATCACTATCAATTCAAAGGTATGTCTGATCATGCTGGTGCATGCTGGTCATGAATGATCTTAAACAGGTGAACAGAAGGGTTCTTATTGTATATCGCAATCTATGGAAGCTTTAATGAATGATGTCAGCAGCAGGAATGTAACATGTATAAAATATTATTATATCCAAACAATAAGTGCAATACAATCACTGACTACAACCCTTCACCATGGCCTATCAGCCATATAACTTAAACTGCTGATCCCTTATTTCTAGCATGTATAAAGACAATAACAACATATTTCGGACCATGAATACATTTCATCTGAAATACCTGTGGTAAAGACCGCTTTCAGCCCAAAAACATACAGGATTCAAACCTCCCACTTTATAAAATGGAACAATTTCTAATCTAAGCTGCAGTGTGTTAAAGGAATATTTGTTGTAAAGGAATATTGATATGAAGGAACATTTGTTACATTTGTACGGACCAACTTTTTCCCATTTTCCTCTGCTCCCAATTCCCACTAACCCTGCCTTGTTGGCCAGTCCACATATCATAACGCAAAAGAGCAGCTTTTGGTTAGGATGAACAAGCTGTTCTTAGCATGAATGCACCCCATCCGAACTGCATGATGCCAAGTCATTATGAACCAAAATCCCTGTAGGACATTTCCGCAACCTTTTGGAATACATTCTCAAAATAATTTGAGACTTTTCTAGAAGTAAACTGGCAACAGAATGTCTATTGCTCTCGAACCACGTTTCAATTTGCCCAGGGAAGTGGTAGAGTGCACTCAACATAACATTAGTCAGATGGGACTGTAACTAGGAATAAAACGTATTCAGGTCTAGAACAGCAGGGAGGTACAACATCTTAAAGGGATGAGCTGTGCTGGTGCAGCAGTCTGCACATATAGTCATGTTGATAATTAAGCACAGCGTACCTATGGGAAATTATGCTAATGCACTGGCTTCTTTCTGAATCACCTCAGTTCGTAGAAATGTTTGGCTGGAGGTGATCAAGAACACACCATAGTGAGAACACACAATCACAAAACCCCTAAAACGTCCCGTTAATTATTCAGAGAGCTGTGAAACATAGTGTAGACCAAGAAACAACATAGGAGTAACATAGTATAGATAGTTACTAGGGATGTATTGATTCACTCGCAACCGGTTGAAAATCGAGAGAAATGTGTGACGATTCAAGTCGGTTGAAATGTTAAACGAATCGCGATACACGTTTTAAACAGCAGTGGTGTTTACTGAATACCCTACTGTGAAGTTGTGAACCTCTCTTTACAGGCACAATAGCAGTTAGCACACACTGGCACGAAGCTAGCGAGTGTTTTCAGTTCATTGGCTCACACACCCTCAATTCCATAGGAATTAACTGAAAACGCTCGGTTTGCTCCGCTGGCACCGCGCCAGTGTGCACCATACAGTTTGACGTTGTGCATATTGCATATTTGTGCACCGTCAAATAGTAGACATGTGACAGCAAGCGTAATGTTGACATACAAATTATAACATAATTCAAATCTTGCCTTTATTACAATGTGAAACCCCTGTCAATGTGGTACTAATCTTACATAGTGTTTTTACATGGTGTGCAAAGGTACCAATGTCCAGCCTCTTGACCAGACAGACAGAAAGACTTGAAACAACCTTGAAGGGATTTTTTTATTTTATTTTAGTTTTATTATTTGACAAAATATTTTTCAAAATTAAAAAGAAATGTGCAGCATTTTGACTGAGATAAAACGGACACTTTTTCATTTATAATTTGTCTAAAATCTCATTTGTTAAAATAAATTGTGAGAAAATCGTATTGTGAAACCAGTATCGTGAATCATATCGCATCATGAGTTGAGTGAATCGTTACATCCCTAATAGTTACTATGGATCTACGCCAGTTTAGTAAGTTCAATTGTAATGGCTGGGCAGTACAAAATAAAAGCACTTGCTACTGTTAGTCACTTGGGATAAGAGTATTTGCTTAGTGATTACAATATAATAAATGATCAAAAGGTCTATACAAAGATGAAAAAATATATAATCCAACCAAATAGGTTTACAGTAAATAAATAAAATAGTAGAGAAAAAGACTAACCCTTGAATACTAAGTCTAAATCCTGTCCTTTTGGCCACGCCATGTACTGTTTGCAAACATAAATACATCCAAAAGTCTGGTTGGCAACAAAGTGGATCAATTTGTTTTTGAAGAGTCAAACCACAGAGTTTGTGGTTTGACTGGTTGAGTCTGTTTTTCGAAGATGGCGCCTGGCTGTATACACGAATGGTACTGTCTTTTAAACTATAATTCGAATAAACTGTCCGTACACTTACAAAGTTCTCAATGCTTCGTTTTGCATGTAGGGACCCTCATTATGCTACCGTGGAAGTGTGGTTCTGGTTTTGAGCCTTGTTAGTGGTATATAAAAGCGATTTATTTTTACTTCATCCATGACCGCACAACTAGCGTTATAAAGTAATTATCAGTTCGCACTAAAACTGGGCACATTCGATTAGCATGAAAACATATCCCAGAGAATGGTCGACTCGGTACCAATGTGTTTTTAACCCCTAGGTTCATTTTGCGCCGGAGTTGTCCTTCAAGCTATATCATATTTGCTTTTTCAAAGAACCCAAATAAAAAGAGGCACAGTCTGACATACAATGAGCCAGTTTTTAAAAACTTGAACTAATGCACAACTTGTAGCAATAATGTCTTCACCGTGGTCAAAGAGGCGTAAATTGAAATCAATTATTAAATCCACAGAGTCAGAAATACTACAACAATTTCATGAAACCAGTGCACAACCTTCTGTGTCACAAGAAAACCATGTTGTAAAAGCAGTAAAAGATTATGTTGAGTTTATTGTTGAGATTAAAGTTGTAATACAGTCAGCTGGTTTAGATTGTAATGACTCAGTCACAGATGAGGTCCCTGGTGGGGTGTCTGATGAGGTTCGGTTGCATCCAACCAAGATGCACGATGTCAACAATGACACAGTCAACTCATCAGACTTTGACTCTGATACTGAATCAGAAGCTCAAACGACTGAGTTTCTATTAAGGAGTTTGTGAAATTGGGCCTCTACTTTCTCAGTCTCACTTGCTGCACTCTTAAGGATTTTGCGAATGTTTCATCCAGAATTACCCACAGATGCCAGGACAGTTTTTAAGACCCAAACCCTTGTATCTACCATGAAGATGGAAGGTGGGGAGTATTATCATTTTGGCTTGGCAAAGGGGATGTTGTCACGTTTGAAAAGCTTAATCCTGCCTGAACAATTGCAAATAGTTCAATTACAGTTCAATTTAGAAGGGCTTCCACTTTTCAAAAGCTGTACACTTCAGTTCTGGCCAATTTGTGCCATTGTCAATTGTGACTACACCAAACATACCTTTCTTGTTGGCCTTTACTGTGGTATGAAAAACCCAAGTGCATATTTGAGTTTAAAATGGTTGAAACATATCGGTACAAATATGCTCTTTTGTGTGTGATGCCCCTGCCAGAACCTTTGTAAAAATTACAAAATATAACAATGGCTACTCAGGCTGTGACAAATCTGTTCAAGTGGCAGAATAAAATGACATACTGTACCCAGAAACTGGTGCAAAGTTGAGGACTGATTCAGATTTTAATGATTGATGAAGACCGTCACTTAAACCAAAAACATTCTCCTTTAGCTGGCTTGGTATAAATGTTTACCATGTTTCCATTAGATTATATGCAGTTATGCTGTCTAGGTGTCACTAGGAAACCTTTTTGAACTTATGGATCAGAGGTAAACCGAATCACTACGTTGTCCACTGAGTCAAACTCTATCTTAAATTTCTGAAAAGTTAAAGCTGCTGAGTCTCTACACGCCTGTTGAGTTTAGCCGGAAACCAAGAGGGTTATCAGAAATTGACCGCTGGAAAGCAACTGAGCTGGGCTCATTTATGTTGTACACAGGCCCTGTTGTGCCTCAGAATTGCATTCAAATGCAGATGTACGAGAACGTTTATGTTTTCTGTTGTTATGCATTTGCTTTTATCCTCTGGAACGCCAGAGGTGTCACAGTGTGGTGGATTGTTGAGAGAGGGAGATGCAGGCAGACAGATACTTCTTACGATGTTATATTATTCAGCCATCCAGGGCATATATACATGAAGACAAGTTGCAGGGTGCGCCAGTATATAGTGCACAACAGATTACTTTATATATAGAACTCACATGCTCTTAACCGCGGCTCGGACGCTGCTAGTGCTAACTAAACAAGTAAGGAATACTTGTACACATAACTCACGTGCTCCTAACAATGGCACAGATACTGCTAGCCAAACAAGTACCTTCGTACGCATATACTCATTATACGCATATACTCATTATACTGGGACTCACTTTTCACAACGCCAATCCCTCCATGTTGTTCCTGGACAGCCTTCTCACCTGATAACATACAATAATAAACCACGCCACTCCCCGTTCTGCTGAGCACTAAATAGGGTTGAAAGGAGACCAACTGGAAGCGATTACTAATTAGACCGGTCTCTCAATCAACCCAATCAGGCAACAGCAGAACAGGGAGTGGCGCACACCTAACCACTATACACATATAACACACCAACTCGAATATACAATGCAAATGCACTGGACATAAACACAACATAAGATACATATACAATATAAAGGAGTCCATACTCTCAGTCCATGGCAACGCCAGCTCTCACTGGGCTAGACGTTACAAGTGGCGATGATTGATTGTGCTCATGAATTGCTTGTATTGACAACTGTTTGGTAGACAAGAAACAGTTTACAATATACACCAACTGACTCATTAGGCTGAAGAGTATTGTCTCTTTGGACCTTTGGGTAATGTCAGCATTTCCTTTTGAGAATTATTTTGGACAAATTAAACAAATATTTTGCGCAAGCCTCACTTACCCTTACAGCAAGTTTTGAAAAGGTTATCTGAAATGCCAAATCCAGAGTCACCAAAGCCTCACTAGGATTTGGGATAGATATGTCAGATTATCTACCATGCCACGTTGCTCTCCAGCAACTCCTTGTTCGGGTGCCTGTGGGTTCAATCGCAGAAGAATAGTTGGTGATTGAAATCATTCCCTGCATGATCTGACTAAAGGATCTCGTGTTGGACTCGCAGTGCAAAAAGAATTGGCGGCTGGGTGACATGTGGTTGGATAAACCATGTACGTGCCCTTTGCCATCCCACAGATCTGTGCAGGGAGTTAAGGCAGGATAACAGGGAATTGGGAGGGGAGAAAAATGGAGGGAAAAAAATCACAAAAAAACTAAAAAGAAATGTCACAAGCTTCAATGCACTAACATAAAACAAGTAGTATTTCCAGTGAGCTTAACCTGTTGTTTAAACAATGGATAATACTGAAAATAGAAGCACTAGCAAATTGGTTCCACAAGTATTCTACCGCTGTTTATATAAGTGACAGTTATCTGATTCATGGAATAGGTTTGTACAATGCAGTGGACTGTCTCTTTGAAACATGAAAGAGAGGCTGATGTACAAAGGGAATGAAAGAGAGACAGGATAAGGTACAAAGGCAATGAATGAGAGACAGGCTGAGGTACAGAGGGAATGAAAGAAAGACAGGCGGAGGTACAGAGGGAATGAAAGAGAGACAGGCTGAGGTACAGAGGGAATGAAAGAGAGACAGGCTGAGGTACAGAGGGAATGAAAGAGAGACAGGCCGAGGTACAGAGGGAATGAAAGAGAGACAGGCTGAGGTACAGAGGGAATGAAAGAAAGAAAGGCGGAGGTACAGAGGCAATGAAAGAGAGACAGGCCGAGGTACAGAGGCAATGAAAGAGAGACAGGCCGAGGTACAGAGGCA
>JACXGM010007022.1:0-10022 GCA_016801145.1 Umbra pygmaea | reverse complement strand
AGAATGTCAGAATAGTGTGCTTATAGAATCTCTCATTGGTCTATGAATATTCTATATGAACTGACAGCAGGACGATTGAACAATATGTTAATTAGGATACTTGAGCATCTGTCATACATGTATGACAACCACTATTTATCATATGAAAGGTGAAAACAAAACATATCCGTAGCTTATAGGTGAAAAATACCAAGAAAGGACAAAGAATTGTAATATTTCAATGCACAACATGTTTGATCCAAAGGAGGGTCTGGAAATCTAAGATGTGTCCAACCCAAGACACGGTTCTATGCTGCATCCAATCAATCATCTTAATTACTTTCATTTCCATATTTCCATCCATGTTTTAATGTTGCAAATTAATTTACGTCAGACAAATTGGTTGTCCTTGAATTGCTTATCCAGCGTCTGGCATGCATAAGTTCTGATGGCTGCGTTTACCCAAAACTGAATGAAGCAGTCAATCACTCGTCCAATGCCGACTGCTAATCTTTCTAGATGTGCAAGACAAAATGCACTGTACAGTGTGTTATACATAAAGATAGGACACATATTCAATCTAGTTTTAATGATTCCAGTTGTTCTTTCTCTAACCAAAAGTTCCATAGGTGTTTGTAATCATCATTATTCTTGTTCTGCAGTCTCCATTTACAGTGCTGCTTGAAAGTTTATGAACCCCTAGTGCAATTATAGATTGTTTTATGTTCACCATTACATTTAGATGTAATCACAACCAGTCTTTTTATGTGACATAAAAGTTTATATGTACCAATTCCATATGTTGTTTCACACAAATGTATGCATGTAATAAAACATGTAAGCAATTAGTGCAGGTGCAAAAATAAGTGAACCTCAAGTTACCCTGAGTTATACCAGGACATTGTTGATCAGAATCTCAGGCCACTAGTCATGGTGTTAAACTGGGCCAAAAATGGGTCTTCCAAAAAGACGACAAATTTAAGCATTCAAACGAATCTACCAAGGAATGTCTTAGAGAAAGATTTCTGTTGTGGATTGGCAAAGTCAAAGTCCTGACCCTAATCCAATAACAATGCTGGGGCAGAGGCTGAAGCAGGAAGTACATGGCAGACATGCCTCAAGCCTCACTCAATTGGCTGAGTTCTGTGGAGATGTGTATCAGAAATGGATTAGTGGCAACAGAAGATATTTACTCCATTTTATTGCTGCAAACGGAAGTGCCACAAGCTATGGAAAGATGGGGTTGTTTAATAAATTGTGGTTTAGATAAGGATTTTGAGTTCATTTTAATATTTTATACAAAAATCTGAACCATCCTTGTAGGGTTCATAAACATTCACGCGGCAATGTATATGCATAATTAAGCAATAAGGCTTGAAGGGTTTTGGTATATGACCAGTATACCATGTCAAATGGCTTTTCATTTGCATGACGCAATGCAGAGTGTCTGGATACAGCCCTTAGTTATTTCTTTGCAACATACCACAAAACCCTTGTGCCTTATTGTTATTGTCCACCAGTAACCAACACAATTTTTGACAATAGTTAAAATAGTTTGAGTGTAGCTTTGGCGACCTGCTAGGATGCCGAGGCTTAAGCATCATGCAAGCTGTCCCCTGGGGCCCTAAGGATCGTCTTTGGTCCTAGTGCACATTCAGTGTGGACGCAGCAGGATCCACAACTCAGCCAATCCCTGGAGTCGCACTGTGGAGAAGCTTCTAACCAGCAAATGGGTACAAAAACAAATAACAACAGGTTGTCTTCACACTATTCTTTATATGTGGTATTCACACTGATCTTCACAGGTGGTTTTTGTAGTCTTCACATGCGGTCTTCACACTGGTCTACACCACACGATATTAACTGTGCCAAAAAGGAGGTGAAACATGCTCATATTGTGATTTGCATATTGGTTATGGCACTGGGCCAAAGCAGATGTCTGCTTGTGTTTCATTGGATGAGTTGTTTACTATACCTGGTGTACTCTCTAATCTATGGCCTTCATATAACAAAAACACTATTCAAATATAATTTTACTGGACTCCCTGAGCAAGGTTATACCAAAATTAGTTTTTTTATTTTGTTCTATTGAACATCATAATAAATAACACATTTATATGAACATTGTCTCTGTCCTTGTGGTTGTTGAATACTGTTGTAACCATGGTCCAGTACACACTTTATCCTTGATATCCAAAAGGACATGACTTCTCTAAGCAAAATCTGTATTGAAATAATTGGCTTAGAGAATACTTAATTCGATCAGGAATTCTTGTTCTCCATCTTTCAGCAGCAGACAGAAGTACAGAGGATTGGCAGAGCCACAGTAACTAAGTGTGAGCTCCAATAATAAGTCTTCTGTAACAAGTGTGTGTTTCTGTGCTCAAGTGTCTCTGTGCTCCTGTGTTCTTGTGTTCCTGTGTCTTTGTGTTCCTGTGTCTTTGTGTTCCTGTGTCTTTGTGTTCCTGTGTTCCTGTGTCTCTGTGTTCCTGTATCTCTGTGTTCCTGTGTCTCTGTGTTCCTGTGTCTCTGTGTTCCTGTGTCTCTGTGTTCCTGTGTCTCTGTGTTCCTGTGTCTCTGTGTTCCTGTGTCTCTGTGTTCCTGTGTCTCTGTGTTCCTGTGTCTCTGTGTTCCTGTGTCTCTGTGCACCCAGGGGCAGTGTAATGAATTCCTACAGGAGACAGGGTCACTGCTGTGATTCTTTAATGAAGCAGGGACCTGCGCTGACTCCTGACCCTAGCATTAAAGGGAAATGAAAACCATTACCTTTTGCTCACCATCACACCTGTAGGGGCCATGGGGTTTGCTAGAGGACAGAAGGAGGGCTGAGGGGGGCTGTTATTGTAACAGTAGGGGACCAGACTTTACCCCAGATTAATAACATCTCCCTGAGATTATAGTCAAGATGACAGTCAAGCTGCAGAAGAGTTGCCTCCTCACTGTTTGTCCAGGGCTTAGTGGACGAGACCAGGCTGCACACTAGAGGAAATCACAAAATGAATCCTACTCCTTATTAGATGTGCTATGGCATAACATGTTCAGCATGGGAGGAAACTACAGCCTTTGAGGTCAGGGAAAAATCCAAACTAATGTCAATCAACATAAACAATTGTACGGCAGGTGAGGGCTTGATGATTAGTTACCACTGTGATTCAGGTGTGCTAGCTCTAAAACATAATACATGGCATGGCTGGGGGTCCCCCAGGAGAGCTTTGAGAACAACTGTCCATGTGTCCTCAAGGCACTTTACCCTAAGTGGTTTCAAGGGATGTGCACAGCTGTGGTGTATTGGCTTAATTTAAAAACATATCTGTGTCCTGAGGGGAATGTTTCAGGGAGGAGCAATTATGGTTAAACTTCTTGCTCAGGGATAGGTCAACAGAGCTTTCACCTTGGTGTTTATGCGATAACAACCAGGGACCTTTTCAAGCACTAGGCCATAATGCTTGTTTCAGTATACCTCTGTATAATTACATAATAACACACAAGGCGTGTGTGGTATATCAACAATATACCATGGAGAAGCTGTGACCACACAAATTAACATACAACCCCAACTGGTCAACAGATTTCAACTCCACGATTCCATTTTTCCAGGCAATAAACACATTTTTTTTATTGGCCTGTAAGTAAGCATTTTACTGTTATTCTAAACTTGGAGGTAACGAAGCATGTGACAAATACATTTTCATTTCATTTTAAATTGCCTCTGAACCAGATGTAAGCACACCCTAATGATTGTAATTGTTATTCCCTTGGTAAGCTTTAAGTGCTATTATATAGAACAGTATCGGTACTTGATGCCTTGATGAACGCAGCTTGGCTATTTAAACTGAAAATAATTGATTGCGTCAGAGCCATGCTTTGGCTTCTTTTTCACAATTTTAGTAGTTGCTTATTTCGAAACAGCCACTCACTTTAGCCAATAAGGCTGGGGATTGACTGCCATGGATTGTAATTGAGATGCACTGTGTTTGTTGGAAACCTACTGGGTGTCATGGAGCTATAAGGAAGCAGAGAAAGCCTTTAGTGAAGATGACTAGACTGATCTCATCCTAAACATGCAGTGGCTGTCTGCAGTGTCTACAGTTCAGATTTGTTTTTCAAGAAATCTGTGGATGTTTAAGTCAAGGCTATATTGAAAGCTGCTTTTTTTTCTCTGGAACCCGTTAAACTTGAATTTTATAGATTAGTCTACATGTAGTTAAAGTGATGGTTCGGAGTAATATAACCCTAGGGTTCTTTGCACCTTCACATCGAGCCAAACAACCCCCCATAAGCTTTTTTCCGTTGTTATAACATTGGTCGAGTTAGAGCTATCAGCCAAATGGGTTAGTGCAGGCGCTAATGGAACCAAGGGTTTATCTGGTAAATACCCACAAACTTTTACAGTAGTACAAATAGGTTCTGTACTTATAAAACGAGGCATTGAAAAGTTTGTAAGTACACCAGAAGTATATTCAAATAACACTTGCCTGATGGCTGCTACTTTTGGCTGCTAGGCAATACATGTTGTGCTCTGCGTGTGATCTCGCGGGATATCGCGGGATCCTGCGGGATTGCGATGGCAGCCGAGAGTAGCAGCCAATAAAGTGATTTCTGACATCTCCATGCTAATGGAGTCTTTGCCATTCTTCTCAATGGACAAACGTGCACCCTGCCAAGGTGACAGACACCTGGTTGTCCATGGTGATGACAGAACATGACAGATCAGCCCCTATCCTACCAATCCTCTCCACCCCCCTATCCTGAATTACCCTTCCTATAAAAAGGAACATATCTGGAAAATGAAATCTTCCTTTCGGGTAAAGGAGACAGGCGTGTGTGATGAAAGCGAAAGGGAGTGTGTGATGTGAGGAGTGTAAAGGATTTTTAACAAGGCTTGAGATTATTCTGCTCTTACATCACAATTCCCTTTTTCTGATAAGGCTTCCTGAAACAAAGACCCGGGCTGTCCCATAAAGATCTGGGTTGTCTCTTATGGGGCTTTTCCATTGCAGGGCCATGCCTTGCCATTCCACAAATACAGTGCAACTGGAAAGTATTCACAGCGCTTCCCTTTTTTCACATTTTGTTATGTTACACCCTTATCCGAAATGGTTTAAATTAATTATTTCCCGAATTCTACAAATAAAACCCCATAATGGCAATGTGAAAAAAATGTGTTTGAAATCTTAGCAAATTTATATTAGGATATTAGGACACCAGAGCTCCTCCCTGTCTTGAGTACTGAGAGATCACTAGTGAACCAGCTACCCTGATATTAGAACACCAGAGCTCCTCCCTGTCTTGAGTACTGAGAGATCACTAGTGAACCAGCTACCCTGATATTAGAACACCAGAGCTCCTCCCTGTCTTGAGAACTGAGAGATCACTAGTGAACCAGCTACCCTGATATTAGGACACCAGAGCTCCTGCCTATCTTCCAGAAACATGTGAAGAACAAAAAAAGAAGAAACCTCTTTCATGAATATTTTAAATAAGACATCTAAGTCTAACCCACACAAAAAACAAATGCATTTTTCATTTCCTACGTGCATTGACTTACTACAACAGTGATATGCTCTTGTCTCACCTATCTTATGATAAATGCACCAACTGTAAGAGTATATGGCTAAAATGTTGAGTTTCCTATCACTGTGAAGGGACTGTACGCAGCATCCTGTGCATTACCACACCAGTGCAACCAAGGGGGAGGGGATTTTAAAGTGTCCCTGCTTTTAGTGATGATGTGGTGACTGGTGGAGATCCAATGCTGCGATGTGATCATTGCTGTTTCCATGGTGTGTGTTGTGTATGTGTATGTGTGTGTGTGTGTGTGTGTGTGTGTTTGTGTGTGTGTGTGTGTCTGCGATCGTGCGTGTGTGTTCAAGACAGCCAAGATTTGATCATCATCCATCGTGTTGCCTCCCCCTGAGAGTCCTCTAAAATAAGAGTTGTCACATGGAGAGCAACAGAGCCATGGCCCAGGGAGATGAGGTCAGTCCTGGGTTTAGAGGTGGGGCTAATGGAGGGTAATGGTGAGGAACAAAATGACAAAAACATTTCCTGGAGAATGAGGCATGCCTAAATGGGTGTTTGACCAGTGGTCAATGTTAATGTTGCAGGCTAGACCTATCTGACCATGTCCTGGCATAAATTGGCCAATGTGCCTGGTTAGTTTTCCCTGAGAAGGATGCACTGGCAGCTGTGCCCTCCATGCTTTCCCCCACCTCCACGGCCTGGATAGCAGTGTACCACGGCGGCTGGCTACCTGGGGACTCACTATTAAGACCTATCAGTCAAGATGGATCCAGGGCTAAATGGAGCTGTTATCTCCAAGAGAGCAGGTTCCAGCAGTATACACAAGCCACACTTAAAAACACACACAGACACACACCCTTTCAATGACAAACATGAAGTACCCAGAGGTCCTTGAATATAGACTCCCACATTCGTAGTGCCACTAAGGAGCAGTGATAGGATGGGTGAATCAGCTGTGAGACGATGGAGTACTTTGGTCACAGTCAGCCTTGTCTGGAGGGAGCTGTAATCCAGCCTGGACCTAAATAGCTCTTCAGTCATTTTGTCGGCACTTGGGCATTCTTGAGGGGAACCCTAGTTTAGGCATGGTACTGTGCACAGCAAACAAAGACTAAGACTAATAGCAGATGTCCATTAATATGCCCTCAGCGTCTCCTCACCAAATTGATTTCTTCTCTGCAAATCATCCCTTCAGCATTTCTGACCCCTCTGACGGACCCCGTTCGCCCGCAAGACCTGCATGGATGAGGCTAGCTGTCACCCAGACAGAGCCCAGACCCCTGTGTCAAATTACCATGATAAATGTGGCATTTATCTGAACACAAAGGCTGGTTAACATCTACAGGGGACATAATCAACGGATCATCACTAAGAAACGGCAGGGCATCACTCCAGCCCACCCTTCACCCCCCCACTCCTCCATTAGATGCATTATTGGTCAATAGGTCAAGTTATTGTACTGGCTAATCACTTTTATATTGATGAAGGTTTTTGTTTTTAACTGAATGTGGTAGAGTATGTATTTTGCATATTTTGTATGTACAGCTCTGGAAAAAAATAAGAGACCACAGCAATTATTTCTTAAATCAACCCCATTGAAAACCTCTGGAATATGATCAAGAGAAAAAGATGGATGGTCACAAGTCATCAAACACAGCTGAACTGCTTAAATTTATGTGAAAGACGGGTGGAGAGCATTCCAAGATGCATGAAAGCCAATTATTATTATATTATATTATTATTATTATTCCACTAAATTTGGATTTCTGAACTTATATCTGAACTTATTTTCTTTGTATCTGACAACACTGCATCTTTTATTTTTATTTTTACCAGTAATTTTATGCAAATAAATGGTTTTTATTTAGAATATGGGAGAAATGTTCTCAGTAGGTAATGAAATAAAATTAAAAATGGTAATTTTATCCAAAAACATTCCTATCAATAGTAAAACTGATGATTTTGCAGTGGTCTCTTTTTTTCCCAGAGCTGTTCTGACATGTCTTCATGGTTCGTGTTCACAGGGTACACTTGTGAATGCGACCCAGTTGCAATCAAAATGATTCAACCCCATTACAAATCAGGTTTATTGTCAAAATGTACACATTTTCAGCTGTTTGCAGTGAACAAATCAAACAAAGGCAATTGAAATAGCTCAACATAATGAATGCTTCATGTGGTTTCCTCAAATTCAACTGCAAATGCAACTGATAATGATCTCCAATCTCAAAATTATTCAATCCCTTCATGGCAAACATCTTCAGTACTTTTTTTCAGCACAATTTTGCTGTTATGACCTGCTACAAACGATATGCATAGCCAGACACCGACTTTTCTTGTGCTTTTGGGTCAGTAGTGGTGTACGTCTTGGAGTTCTGGCATAGAAAACCTTTGCATTTAGTACACGCCTTACTTTTGTATACTGTTCCTTGTTAGTGAAGGGCGATGATCTCTTCTTTTACCTTTTTGGACCATTATTTTAACTTGCCGTACCCATGTTTCTCACATGAACCCAAGTAAAAAAAAAGTATATTTAAATTATACTCCAATATTATACTTCTAGTATACTTATGTTTAACCATAAGTATGTATTCAATGTATTTAAGTATATTTGAAGTATCCTTTTAAAATATACATACCAAAATAATATATTAGAAGTATATTTAGGATAAATAAAATACATTTCAAGTACATTTAAATATACTTTTTTTTTACTTGGGAAGTCAAACATGACACTCAACAAACTCCTAGCCAGTTCAGGTATTTCATGTGTTCCAGCACACCTGGTGCAACTAATGAAGACCTTGATTAGTGGCATCAGGAGTGCTTGAGAAAACACCTGTTTGCCATATTTGTGCTGTTGTAAGGGATTCTGTTCAGGAGGTTGAAAAATGTTGAGACTGATGAAGTCATTATGAGTTGCATTGTCAGTTCGATTTGGGGAAAACCTCTTGATGCATTCGTTGATGTTGTTTGATTTGTTCATTGCAAACAACTGAAAGTCTATAAACGTTGACAATAAACCTGATTTTCAATGGGCTTTGAATAATTTTGATTGCAACTGTATGTGTTAATGTGTCTCCCTGGTAAAAGTAACACAAGATTTTTTTTATAAAATATGAAAAATAATCAAACAAATAAAACAATAATCCCTGAAAACAATCAAATGATAGCCAGGTCTCTCACATCCCTGCATGGTAAATGGTTCCACCAGTGATGGCTGTAGTTTGATCTACCAACCCCATGTTAGATGCCTGCAGGGCTTCAACCCTCTTCTCCTTGATGCACACAGAGTGCACTAATGATATCAGCCTCACCTCCAAGCTGAAGGAGACTAATTACCCTTAGCCTGGTCTATGGGTCATTACTGTCTGCCCTCTTCTCTGCAGTCTAACACTCATGCACCTATAACGACGGGATCCACGGATCATAGGCTGTTGATTCACTGGGGGGTTAGAATACTGAATGCTGATTGTCTGATAACCGTGGTATTTGAGTCAGTATACCACCAGTATCAAATCATATCATGGGTTTGTGATTTTGCCTATATGTTATTCAAACAGGCAAATTGACTAAAACCCATTTCCTATTTACAGCAAGGGATCTATGGCCAAGCGCTGGTTCTAGGCACTGTAAGGTATTATTTCTTTATTCCCATCCAGAACAGAATGTGTACTGTGTTCAGTGATGCCGTGTTGAGTCACACCATGGTGATCGTAGAGTTAGCAGCAGCTCAATCTGGTCACGATATTTGGGTGTTGATGACGAGTGGTGAAGAGCTGGGAATGAGCATGTGCATCCCAGGCTGGCTGATTAATGAAGACAACACAACAAGCATATTAGCCCGTGTCACATTCATCACTCACGGTGTGTGTGTGTGTGTGTGTCTGTGTGTACACGCATAAATGCACACACGCAAAATTGCCTTCATGATAAACATACATTTACATTTGTGTTAATGTTTTTAATAGGACCTGAAGACAAGTGTTTCAGTACAGTTGGCTTGACAGTAAAAGAAACACTTCTAATTATTTTACATTTAAGTCATTTAGCTGATGCTCTGGAGTAAATTACTGAGAGTAAAGGGAACTCCCCCAGAGCAACTTAGGGTTAAGTGCCTTGCCCAAGGACACGACAACACTTGGCACAGTTGGGAATGGAACTGGATACCATCTGACTACAAGTCTGACTCCCTAACCACTGAGCTATCTGCACCCCTAGGTGTTTTACCTGTACTGTTCGTATCGTCACCAACCTTCACAGTGGATGGATGAAGGCATCGTGTCAATGGACTGTAATAATCCTCCTTGATTATTTGGGGGGGTACATTTATTATTTTAATGACCGGACATTAGGAAAGAGTCTAGAGAGACAGGTATGTAGAGGGAGACAGGTATGTAGAGGGAGACAGGTATGTAGAGGGAGACAGGTATGTAGAGGGAGACAGGTATGTAGAGGGAGACAGGTATGTAGAGGGAGACAGGTATGTAGAGGGAGACAGGGATGTAGAGGGAGACAGG
>JACXGM010007021.1:0-23439 GCA_016801145.1 Umbra pygmaea | reverse complement strand
GATAGAAACAGCTGTCTAAGGGCCTGTGGCTGTGAGTTAATGACAGGTTAGCATAAGTGTCTAACCCTCCATCTGTCATTGTGAGCAGACAGGACGCATACTAACATATAGCCTGAGTGTCTAACCCTCCATCACTCATTTTGGTCAGACAGGACACATGCTAATAGCCTAAGTGGCTACTCCATCTCTCATTGTGAGCAGACAGGACATATGATAACAGATAGCCTAAGTGGCTAACCCTCCATCTCTTATTGTGAGCGGACAGGACACATGCTAACAGATAGCCGGAGTGTCTAAACCTCCATTTCTTATTGTGAGTGGACAGGACACATGCTAACAGCTAGCCTAAGTGGCTAACCCTACATCTTTCATTGTGAGCGGACAGGATGCATGCTAACAGATAGCCTAAGTGGCCAGCCCTCCATCATTCATTGTGAGTAGACAGGACACAAGCTAACATATAGCCGGAGGGTCTAACCCTACATCTTTCATTGTGAGCATACAGGACACATGATAACAGATAGCCAGAGTATCTAACCCTCCACCTCTCATTGTAAGCAGACAGGACACAGATAGCTTGAGTGTCTAACCCTCCATGTTTCACTGTGATATAACAGGAGACGCTGACTGTGCGTCTCTATCTCCGTCTCTCTCAGCACACATCGTTGTCTCTCTCTTTCAAACTGTCGTTCACTCTCTAAACCTCAAAGTTTCTGTCTGTTCCTTTAGAGACAGCGAGAATGTGTGTCTGTGTGTGTGTCTCTGTGCGCGCGTGTCTTTGTTTTGGGTGTCCAAACAAGACTATGTAAGGGACTGGGTTCTTCTTTCCTCTTTCCCGCTGTGGCCATTGTCACCAGATGTCACTTCATGGGAAAAGAGTGAAACAATGGTTACCAGAAGCCAAAGGCCAATTGCCCTGGGACATGGAGCCATCCCTCGACTCTGGTCCAACAGGTTTCCATCCGCGTCTTCCTACTGGCTGTGTGGTGGTAGGGGTGGGGTGTGACTGTGTGTGTTCAGCAGGTCTGATGTATGCTGTGGGTTTCTGAGTTCTGAAACAGGAAGTGTTTCTGAATGGACAAGGTGAGCTGTATCCTGTCCCTGAGGGTTCAAATGGTGCTACCTTACCTTTTCTCTGTAAAGATCTTGGAGTAATTAAAAATATAGTGTTAAATAAATCATACTATCTAACCCCAAATGATGCACATATCGTGACATTACATTTTAATCATTTAGCCGACGCTCTTATCCAGAGCGACTTACAATAAGTGCATACATACTTCAATATTGAAATAGCCTTTAAATTTGCCAGTCTCTTAAAGTATAACAGTAGTAGTCAAAGCATTTTACTGATAGGTCATAAACTATAGGGGCCCCAACCATCAGGGGCCCCATTCCAATTATTTATACAATTATTATAATTTTCACTGCGGAGGACCCCAAACAAAACACATTCTTAGAGCGTTGACACTGATAACGGTGAATTTGCTTCAAAACCACCCACGTCATTCACCCTCAGTACCTAATGCGTACAACCCACGATCACAAGTGTGGGGATTGCACAGCTATACTGTCAGGTACTTAATTGGCGATTTGCAAATCAATTATTATTATTTGTATTATTTCTTTCTGTATTTTATTCCTTGGCTAGGGGGCAATACTATTGAGGCTAGTTTAAGGCCAGCTGGCCTAGCTTAGCAGAAAATATGGAACATTTTGATACTGTATCACAAACAAGAGGGTGAGAATACCCTGTTGGTCCAAAATAATGTCCAGGAAGTCTTTCCCTAGAGGGCTACCAAACCCCATACCAAACAAAAGGAAATTGGCTGGTATCTGATGGAAGACAGATTGGAAAGATTAGCATCTTGGCTAAAATCCCAAAGTAGCTAAGACACTATCTGGCCTAGCTGGTTGAGCCCATGGGAGAAGTCGCTTAATTGGTTAACTGACGTGATTGTTAGCTAGCTAGCTGGTGTCAGCCGGAGGTCATGTGAAATGAAATACTCCCAGCAAAAGAAAACGTCACTGAAAACAGTCTTCTGGACTGAGTACACACAGGGCACCTGTACTAGCTAGCTAGTACTCAGTTTGCATAGAGGCTCCCAGTCAAAAAGAAACACAGCATATAGTTAAAAAACTATTTGTTGTGAGGGAAGGGAAAAGGACAAATAATGGAATTTGAATGTGTGTGTGGTTTTATGTTTGTGTGTGCATGCGTGTCAGTAGTGAATGTGTGTGTGGTTTTATTTTTGTGTGTGCATGCATGTCAGTAGTGAATGTGTGTGAGTAGTGAATGTGATAAGTCATCCACAACAAGACATCAATTAATACTGTGGCTATCTTAGAACACCTTTTCATATGGAGGGAAGTCTTCACCCACCCACAGATACTGAGGAAACAACAAACAGGGTCAAACGGTGTCCTTGTTAACAACACTATTTGACAAGAGGAAGGAGAAAGAGAGGACAGTGCAGATTTACACACCGGGTAGAATGCTCTACAGGGTCAAAAGGGTATTGGGAACTTGACACTAAAACAATAGGATGCACGTGAAAGCTTTCAGGGGGACTACATCTATGAGCGTTTGTTTATCTGGGCATAGGAACTCAGGATCACAAGCCTTTATTGTGAATGACTATTCTATACATTACAATGATTTTATACAGATCTTTCTTTTAACTCTTTCCGTCTCTCCCCCACTATCTGAAGCTAGATAAGAAAGATATGTTAACTAATTTCCCCTGAACAACCACTGCTACATCAATCCTCAAAGGAAAATAATTAATATAATTTATTGAAAAGTCAAACAGATTCTTCTGGTAAATAACAATAAACCGTTATTACTAGATGTTTTTGATTGCATCACTGTATCTCACTCTTTCTCTATCTCCATTTATCCTCCTCAACCTCTTATGCTCGCTCGCTCTTTCTCAGTTTTCATTTTGGAATATATAAAGGTTTCATGACCGTACATGTTTTAATATGTTAGATTTGCCATTTTAATAAAGATGCAAAAATATAAGGCTGAAATGATCCAGCATACCCAGAAGTGGGATTGGAAAACAACAAGCTAACGGTAAATGAACTACGGTAACTAAGTGATGACTCTCAAATGTATCCGTACCCAACAAAATTGTTATCATAAAATAATTACTGAATGTGTATTATTCCCTCAGTTTGCATTATTTTTTATAGAAACAATATGACTGACTCATTTCAGTTGATCTGATTACATTAATGATGACAATTCTGGTGGTTAATCTTTAATAAATCCACAATAATATCCCCAACTGAAGCATCTCAGAATTGAAATGACACCATATTCCTAGTATGGAAAAACAGTTAGTGTGTAAAGTCCCCATAATGTACTAGTTGTACACATGCTGTAATTTGTTTTCTAGTTAATTAACATGTTAGTGCAAATGCATACAGAACTGGGCAAAAGGCACATATAAACATAATCTGTAAACCGAAGATGCTTTCAGAAGTAATGAAATAAAATAATTCTATTCATTTTCTATTAAACGTGCCACACCCTAACCTTTACTTTGGTTGCCCAGTTTTAATTACTACACAGGTTCTGTTTCTGTTAATCATGTTGGTTCTATCAACTCATTCTATCAACTCATTATGTCATTGATTATTAGCACCTGTTTGTTATCTCTGTTTGAACATGCACTTGCCTATATACCTACAAGGTAATCAGGTTTTAACTGAAAACTGGTCTATCACATATTACTGTATGTTACTTTCTTTTTTGGGGGAGACATTTTTACAATTTTTTTCTCCCCATGCAACTTCTAATTTCCAATTTCCCATTAAGCCTTGTCTCGATCACAACCACTCTCAGGGGCGGGATGGTTGAAGACTGATCACATGCTTCCTCCAAGCATGTGTCGTCAAGCTATCTGACTCATATCACACTGCCTGCTCAACAAGGAAGGAGGATTACACATTTGCCAACCATACCACTCTCACCTATATCACCTATACAAGGAGAGAATGACCTGACAAGGAACTTGTATCCGACTACTTAAGGGGGGTCCAGATTTATTAACGGACTCCCCAGGCATAATCATAATAATTCAAGCCCTAGCCGGCATTACACAGTGGTCTCTGTGGCAGCGACATTAGACCACTGCGCCATATGGGAGGCCCATTAATAATACTTTCTTTTCTACTTAACATTGCTTTTTTGGCCAAATCAATATTTGTAGATTTAACTATTTCTCCTTTCTATTGACACACTGATGCAGAATAAAAAATGAAAATGTATGACTAGGTTTGCGTAAAAAAGTGCCTAAGACATTTGCTTCTCTATACAACAGTTTGACAATATAGTTTGTGTGTTGCATAGTACACTAATAATAATTAATACAAATAGTTAGTTACTTATGTAGTACACTAGTTAGTACATATAGTTAGTTCCTCATGTTGTACACTAGTAAGTACATTTAGTTAGTTCCTTATGATGTACACTAGTTAGTACATATAGTTAGTTTCCTATGTAGTACACTAATTAGTACATATAGTTATTTCCTTATGTTGTACACTAGTTAGTACATATAGTTAGTTTCCTATGTAGTACACTAATTAGTACATATAGTTAGTTCCTTATGTTGTACACTAGTTAGTACGTATAGTTGGTTTCCTATGTAGTCCATTTGTTATTTCCTGTATACTAAATATTGGTTGCCATTTTTGACATGTCACCATGTGCCCTTAGAGCTTGCTGTAAGAGATGGTTGGTAGGAGATGGTTGTTATGGTCCCCAGTTGAGCCTAGAAGAATGAGGAGCAGTTATTGGAAATCTTGACCCGGGTCATGCACTGTGGTGCCCTGGTGTTGGTGTTATCCACCCAGCTGGGGTTGTTAGTCATCATCAATGGCTTGGGGCAAGGGAGGGTATATGTGGGTGTGTAGAGGCTAGACTCCCTTGTTTTGACACAGGAACTCCCCTTTAATTAAAGAACCCAGAGCTTGTTTTAATGTAAATGACCAAGTGAAGATAAGGATTGACTCAGGTCAGAGGTCAAAGGTTGGAGGGTTGTAAGCAGAAAGATTCCATCCTTTGGGGCTGGGTTTCTATGTGTGAGAGAGTTCGACAGGCACATTTATTGTTTTTACTACAGGGACAAATCAATAAAACATATTTGTGTGTGTGTTTGTGTGTGCGTGCGTGTCAGTGGGTCATTAGTGTATGGTGTAAGTTGCAAAATGAATTTACTCCAAAGCTATGGCCTTATAATAGCTTCTGTTCCCTACCAGAGACCATAATACAGTATGTGAGTTCAGTTTTGTTTGTCTGGGAGTCTAAGTTTGATAAGTGTTGTCTGTATGTGGGGCTGCATTAGCATATAAATTACTGTCTCCAAGTATTTTGCAGTATTCCACTCCATCTTGGATATCTGATTGAACCAAAATCTGTTAACTTTACCTCACATTTTATTTTACAACTGCAAATTCTTCAAACAAGGCCACTGCGCAGCCCAGGCCAGTGCCCATCAAAATGGCTTCCTCTACTTACTTCCTCTTTTTTCCATCACACAGGTGACAGGGAAAAGGATAAGCGACAGCCACTGTAGTGATTCCCTTGTTCGTTGGACTTGAAGGTTTTCTCTGTGAACTTTACATCAAACAACCGTGGGCCACACTGCTGGTGCTTTTGAAGTAGTGTCTGTGTGTGCATGTGTGTGTGGAGCAGAATTCAGAGCTCTTTGTCTCTACATGTAGGCTATGTGTCAGTAAACGGAACACTCATGTTGAAAAAAGAAGAAGCTAAAAGGCTACTGGGAATGGCCAAATGATATTTTCTTACATTCCAGGCAGTGACACATAAAGGAAGAGTTGCTTTTCCCCTCTTCTCTGATAAAATGTATTTTTTCAAGTAAAAAAAAGACTCAAATGTTCATATTTAAACAGGGACTACACACACAGAGCCTGTCGACAAAAGACAAACATTTCATGGTTTTTACAATTATATACAGACGCTAATTGCATACATCATATACTGTGTATGACATTTCCTCCAACTTGTTTTATTCTAATAGCCAGGTCTTTAAATCATTAATATATGTAGTGATATGATAAACGGATAAAATATAATATAGCCTCAGAAATAACTATTGAACTATTGTACAGTATCTGGTTGATCATAAAATAGATAAAATAAGATAAAAACAGGTTGAGACAGCGATTTCTGGCGACCGGCGTTAGGACCACGAAATTATTCTTCAGACAGAGTAGGCTTTCCGTGCGGTTCATTTCCCCATGCACCACAATCTCCAAGTACTGCTTCATGCCCGCATTCATAAAAATCCGTTCATCATCAAGAAGCAAAGCAGCCTCTACTGCTCGCTTCGTTAGGCTACTGTTCATTTCCCCAGGAAAAGTAACCAGCATATCCCTGCAAGAGAAGGAACATGGCTAGAAGTCAGAGGCAAAGACGAATGTTGAAAAGCGAAGATGTGTTTTTGGACTCCGAAACGTCCATGGATCAGACACATTTTGATATTTCTAGCTCTTTCAATGACGTCTACAACTCCAGAGACGGCGCTTCTTCTCCAATGAGACAGATTGATACTTTTCTGAAAAACGTTCAAGTTTTGCTGGAAGCAGCAAGTTTTATCGAGAGCGCAGAGAGGAAGGATGGAAGTAAGTTAATATGTAATACATTGTGGATTTGCTTGTAATATTCAGTGAAACAAGACTTTCATTGTCAACAGACTCGAGACAACAAAGGGCTGAGTTCATTCAATTGATGTAGGCTACTTATTATTCTTGTACATTCATTATTATATTCATTAAATAGCTAGATATGCACGTAAGCCTACGCTTAACTGATATTGCACTGCACATATAGCCTTATCCAATATCATGTAATGTATTGTTTATTACTATTCCGTTAAAATGGTTATTATTTCTTTTGGCATGCCCCCCACCCCAATCAAATGCGTGAGCTTAGTTTGCACCTGCTTACTGGACTGTAGCACCTTGATAATATACGTTTCTACATTTCACTATAATAACCCTTGCTGAGGTTGTCAAACCCCAGATTAAGATTGATTAAACACTATTAAAGGTTTGGGTGTGGGAGCACACTACATTTTTTTGGCTATACCCCACCACTTGGAGATTTACCCGGCCAGCATCGCAGGCTCCAACTCATTTTGGGTGATGTCATAGTGCCCCCCGCAGAATACTGGGTAGCCTAAACAGCTCGATTATTGTTAAGGGAGAAAACATACGTCTTGAAGTAGCTACATAATGTATGGTGTTTCGTCTTTAAATAGGCCATATTACATAATCATGGTTCAGTTTGTTTGATTTGTGATTTTTGTTTCCATCGTTAATTTACCAATAACCTCAGTCTACAGAAAGGATTTTATTGAATAAATAAATCATGTATCATGCAACTGCAAAACAGTGTTATATCTTAAGTTGGTTTAAAATATAGAGTAAATTGGGTTATTATCTGAAAATGATTTAGCTCTTTTTGCAACGTTACATCCCTTTAGTTTCTCTCAACGATTGTTGTTGCTTCCTTATACTTGCGGGGGTGTTTCACATGGTTTCCACATGGCGCGAAATCCCTTTGTGATTGGTCAAGGAGACGTTCCCATGTAACGCCTGTCATAGGCTATAACCAATCTAGGGCATCCATTGTGATGATGTCATTTGTTGCTGGGCCTGGCTTCAGACGGCCGGTACACCCCCACCCTTGTGTTGATTCATGGGACTAGGAGTCAATTTAGCTAGAGATAAATGTGTAAACAGGTTCTCAACTTTCTCCTTGGGAATCATTAGCCATTCACGTTTGATTTATTTCAGAGACAGCACACTTAAGAGGACATGTGAACTAAAAGATCAAGCCATTGCCAAGGTTTATTAGATGGCTTATATCAAGGTGACCACACAATTCTGAAACATCTGATTGTTCTCAAAGAAAGGTTTAGGCCATTAATGTTTTAACAGTTTAGTCTGAACTAGTTTTTGGCCCATTCTTTCATAATAGAGTTTCCTGCTCATGTATGCTTATAGGTTAGTTAATACATGGATAACAGTCAAATTGCAGAGTCAGAGGTTGTAGGGTTATTCATATACTTTCCCTTCAATCTATAATTACAAGTAATTATTGAAATTACTTAATTTTGGTGGTGGACATCAGTAACTTGCAAAAAAGAGTAGGCCTATATCAGCCAGTCGATATGATTCAGCGTGAAAAAATAATTTAGAAAAAAATGTATAACCAATTAGCGACTCAATATCCCATAAACCATTGCGTGGAGACAAGCCCCCAGCTCGAGCTACGTCTCCGCCCCTCAGCTGGAGTGCTAGGTAAACAAACTGGGGGGAGGAGTGAAAATACTGGCAGCAGCAGGGACTTTGCAGGCTTTTTGGGCTTTCGGGGAAATTTTATACAGTTTATACATTTTTTACAGTTTATAACTTTCCTGAATACTTTTCATACTTTGCTACACTTAATTTAACAGCTGAAAAGCTGACTGAATAAGCTGCAACTAGCTGATTTTCAAGACTGGGAAGATTTTTTCCGACAGGGCTTTTCCAGAGCCAGCACATAAGCTAACAGACAATATTTCTGAAGAAACTTTATCTGTTAAAATCAAAGAGGACCAATTATTGTGATTTTGGATCGTGATCAGCTATAGTAATTTTCTTTCAAATTGTATAATAAGCTACAATATAGCTAGAAACGTTAGAGATAACACATCAGAATGACGGCAGTGCAGTTGATAAACATCCAGAGGTTATTGGAAGCGGCAGAATATATAGAAAGAAGGGAGAGAGGTATGAACAATAATAGTGTGTCGTTGGGTTGTTGTAATAGGATTATGTGTATTTTCATTGTTTAAAATATTTGGTTGTCATGTTGAACAACTTTAAATACATCCAAAGGCGAATGTTGCTATAACATACGCAAACAGGTTACAGTTACAGTACAGCAGTGTGTTGCAGATTTCAACCCCTTCTCTAGAAAAACAAATGGTTATTTCTGTTAGACGTGCCACCGCAAGTGTTGTATAATGTATTCAGAGACTATCTAGCAGCATCTATTTACCGTTGTTTTTAAAAACACTGAATGGTCCACCTCGCCCTTACCACACTTGTTTTTTCAACAGAGTGTGAACATGGCTATGCATCCACGTTTCCGTCATCTATCCAGAACACAAATTATCAGAGACAAAAGAAATTTCGAAACAAGAAGTTCCACAATAACCATAACAGGTAAGAAATGCTGCACCAGTTTGATCAGTCCCTTGCATGCAATGTTTAATTTGCCTCACGTCTCATTTATCTGTTATTGTGGATCAAACCAAACGAATAAACTGTAATTCTGTTACTTTTATAATAAACAGAATTACACTTTACAATGCTGCCTTATGTAATATCATTCGATTGTGAGTTCAAAATAGTCTAGCGGCGGGTAAACAAGTCGTCCAATAGCTTAGATGTGGTTTTCACAACACCCCTTGATTTTTAACCTACTTTGTTGCTCGCTGCACGTAGGCCCACGTACAGAACAGCATGGTATGTTTGATATTGAAGCCGAAATGTTGAACCATAAAACCTACATGTGAAATGAACGACGTGTAGAGTGAGTGTTAGGGCACTCTACAGTCTAATAGCTTGGGGGATGGGTAGCACTAGCTGCTCGAGCTCGCTATTATCAGCTGATTGTCAAACCAACTGCAGTGCGGAGGTTAGGGACCGAGTAAAAGTTGCAAATGGAAAAACCGACGTATACGACGGTTTTTAATGTTATGTTTACAGTGCAATTATAATGGATTCATATAAAGTAGTTTTTACAGTATTGGAGCTGTGGGCCACTTAAGTCGTCATTACTATATTTTTTATTAATATACCAAGCTGTAATTATTGGCTTGTTTTGTCCAGATCCCTAGAGAGAAAATGCTCCTATTGGCGCTGGTGTTGTAAGCAGAAGAGGTGAATACATGGAGCATTTTGTAAAGACTATTTCAATTTTCTTCGGTATATTCTTGTTTTTTTTTTTTTAGACAAGCTTTGATGCAATTTTGTGTATGGTATCATTGATGTGGAAAAAGTCATGGCTTTTCTGTGCATGCATTTATTTCTGTATGTATAATCTGATTATGACTAAATCTCATAGCTTAATATAATGTCGAAATGTTAGCCTGCACTTCAATAGCCAATGCAATTTGAGAGTGACACTCTACAAAAGCTACAAAGAGCCTGAGACGAGATTGTCTGATACAGTTGAATTTAATGCTCTTTAAATCTTTCAGAGAACAAAATGCATTGAAGACTACAGAATACGGTCTTATCATTTAAATCCGTTAATATATAGCACATAGCATTGTCCTATACTTAGATGAAGCGTACCATGGACACCCAGTCAAGCCTCGGTTGTACCGAAAGACGGCATATCTTTTCATCTTAAACGTGATAGGAAATATGAATGGAAACATAGCATAGCTTAGATCAGCATTGTAACAAGTATGATCAGATCATAGAAATAGAATGGATAGAAAGGCCATTGAGCTGCTTGGCATGGTCATTTGATTAGTACACAACAAAATGGCGATTGATGTTAGTTGTCACAGTGACAACACGCAAATTGTTTAAATGCGGAAGTAGGCCGCTAGATCTTTACCATTGAATGCTACATGTAAAAATGGCTGCCGCTCTGATCATTCTGCTACATTGATTTGAATTGGTATGGCATTTCTTATCATTCCTTTTCTATGGATCAGATGGTCTGGTCTGGGACTATTGTGTGGCCATGTAAGACCACCTCATCGGTAGCATGTTGAGGCATATCAGTGATGGATTTATCTCTGTCTCTCCCATACATCAGGCTCATAGTTATCTAATTTTCCTGTTTGTGTGTCTGGCAGAGTGTGTGTGTGTACAGCACAGGACCTTTCATTCCGATGTTTAGAACACCTGCATCCGTTTAACCACACTTTTAGACTTACTGACCCCTCTTTGATCACTGATTACATGTCAACAATAGGTCTATTGTCCATTGGCTGATTACATGCTATTGTCCATTGGCTGATTACATGCTATTGTCCATTGGCTGATTACACGCTATTGTTCATTGGTTGATGACATGCTATTGTCTAGAAACTGATCCCATACTCTTTTTCATAGGTTGCTCCCTAGCGACTTATCTTGTAGGTCTGGAGCCTGAGAATTCAAATGTGGTTTTATAATGAATGAAAATGTGTAGGCTCAGCATTCATGCATCAGCTAAAGGCTTCCGTGTTAAACTAGCAGTTTCATTAAAAATTGGTTTGGCTCGGCGCCGCATGCACGGAGGAAGCATGTGATCGAACTTCATTCAGGTAAAATTCATATAAGAAGAAAAAAATATTCCCATTCTTGCTATACAACTAATTTTGCATCCAACATCCCCGCTACGAATCTCAGCTCTCAAATATCTGCGATGTGGAGAATGATGGAAACCAGACAGAATCTTCTTGAGTGCCAGATGAGCGTGTTTGTCATTTTGGCAACAACTCTTTGGGTCTTTTTAAATCAGCCAAGTTCAGTGAAGCAGCGATAAAGTATCTGAAATGATTTCAAATGGTTGTTGAAACTAGGTCCGGCCTGGGCGCTGGGCTCCAGGCTTTGTGTGAAGGGCTGAGGATGTGACTGATGCAAACTAATGGTAGTCATGCCCCTGCAGAGCCTCAGGTTTGGGTTGAACAGAGCCTGGTTCACTAGTGCTCTATAGGCTGTGTGAATGAACAGGGCTTACATTAATCAACATACTATTGTGCTTGTGTGGGAGTGTTTACCCTAATACAAAGCACCGCTTGGTTGTTTTTCAAGGCCATTATTTACGATTTGCACAGGATACTGTCTACATCTTAGGGGCTTGTTAGGGTATGATGGCAGGCTAAGCAGCTACTAGGGTCTCAATTCCCTGTTAATGGGAAATTACTGTCACAGTTCAGTTAATAGCCCAGTCTTGCATACACAATAAGCAGCAGCAGCCTGCCAATGTATTCTAATGGAGACATATGGTATTTTTATTTAGATGAATAATTAAACATGAAAAAAAGAGAAAATGATTTAGCACCCTCCTCTGAAGGGCCGACTATCTCCAACTTCCACAGTCTCTTACAACCTGACCGTTTTGGACCATCTTCTGCACATATCCTTTTTCCTCATAGCTGGCCAGTTGTCAGTCTTGTCAGGTCATAACCAGTGAGTTACAGTATAGCCCCCACCCCATACAAAGACGTGCCCGCATGACAGGAGCCAAGAAGTGGTTTCCCCATGCGGTGAGTGGGCTGAGGAGTTTGTGTTGAAAAAGGCACACACACACACACCGTGGCGGGCACGCGTGCTGTTGAGCCACGGCAGGGGGGCCTGTTTCCCTTCAGTGTGTTGCCATACAAAGAAGCTCTTAGGGGACCAGCTGATTCACTCTGCATTACCGACACATCACTGAGTCTGAGGCCTGGGCTGGCTGGTTAACTCACACACATTTGATTCTCTATCCTTGTGGGGACCCATAATTCCATGTTCGCTATCCTTTAGCCCTAAACCTAACCTTAAACTAATTCTAACCTATTATTTCTTTAACCCTGCCAAATTTAAGTAAGTTGTATTCCTAAACCAGTGATTTTGACACATTCTAACCCTTACCATAACATAATCTTAACCTACTCCTAATGCCTTAACCTAACCCGTAATGACTAAATCTGAAAGTACCCGGAATTCTAACCCTAAACCTAATTGTAATCTTGGCCCTAAACATAACCCCTAAGCCAGAAATAGTTTTTGTCCTCATGGGGACTGGGAGAAGGTCCTCATGTGGGCATTTCTGTCAAGTATTAATATACTTGTGAACGCTTCTGGTCCTAATATGATGTGTTAAACCAAGCACACACACACACACACACACACACACACACACACACCATTCTTTCATCGTGAGTCTATGCAGCCTACCCGGGTTTGGGCTGATACCTGGGGGATGTGGAGGTTCAAGTCCTTTGACAAACCTTGGCCTTTGTTGTATTGGACTGCGTTCTGGCTTTTGAACTGCATGCACAGTGCACAGCACAGACCCCTCGCAGGCATTCAGCCAGGCACAGGCTGCTGCTGTGTTCTGGAGGCAGTGGGAGCACTGGACAATGAGTGTCAGTTGGTCTGACCACAGCGTGTTGGATGTATCCATTAGTGCAGCGTTCCACCAACATAGCTCCTGTTTACGTGCACCTTTAAGCCGCTGCTTTCAGTGGAACCCAGTGGATGTTTGGGGATATTGACTTTGAGAAAACAACGTTTTAGAAATCATGTTATGTTGCCTTTTAGAATGTCTTTGCTCCCCTGGTTTAAACGTGTCTTCTTTTTTCCCCATCTACAGGTCGACACACAACGAGCTGGAGAAGAATAGGTGAGTTTGTCTTTTCAAACACTTGTTGTACTCAAAAATGGGAAGTTAACTCGTTCATATCTGCCAGTCAAGCACGCCTCTCAAAATGAATCCATAAATGAGTCGGCCTGACAGGCTGTAGTTTTCCACCAGGCAACTTTGCCCAGCAACACGTTATGAAAACCAATAGTAAGATTTAACGTACAGTAGTTATTGCTAATCTAAGGACATTCCATCTTACTATGTCCTCTCTACCTCAACCTCTCTGTGTCCTCTCACTGTCTGTCTGTCTGTCTGTCTGTCTGTCTGTCTGTCTGTCTGTCTGTCTGTCTGTCTGTCTGTCTGTCTGTCTGTCTGTCCTCTCTCCCTGTCCGCTCTCTCTGTTGAGTCACCATTTCAGAGTACATTGGGTTATGCAACGGGGCCGTTGCCAAGGGATTTGAGTTCCACATTACGGCCAGGCAGGGTAGGGTGCAAGCACAGCACACTGGGACCCAAACCAGAGACAGTGTCTCAAATGACACCGTACTCTCTTCATAGGGCCCACTGATGACCAGAATGCATAGACCTGTAGCCAAATGTAGTGCATATTAAATTGGGTTCCATTTGGGTGCACACCAACAGTTCAATTGTCTTCTGGAGTGCATGGTATGCACGTTTCATTTCTTATTTTTTTCCAGTTAGACGAGTTTAAGTGAGGTTTGTTACTTTACATCTTAACAACTGTCTCTTTAACATCCCTCCTTCTTCCTGCCCTGTCCTTTTTCTCAGTAAGAGTATTATACTTTCCAAACATGTTCTGGAGCTGGTGTGTTCTGAAGTTTCTTCTCACCAATGTTGTGACACAGGAATTTGGGACATTTGAGGTTACTGAGAGAGATGGTGTGAAATGTATAGTGCACTTATAAAGATATCCTGTCACCTGTATAGGGCAATAAATTATATCCTGTCACATGTAGAGTTCCCTAAATGATGTCCTTTTACTTTTATAGTGCACTAAAGGACACTATGCCCTGGCTGTAAAGTTCACACTGACTAAAAGTAGCACACGAAATCGAATGGTGTAATTTAATGATAATTATGATAATGTTTGAATACAGTGAGTATTATGTCATACAGGGATTACCGCACTTTGAAAGAACAACTGTGATGGAGTAAGTCTGGACGTCAGTGGTTTGGAGGTGAACACATTACGCCAGACAGGATGGAACCGCAAGGCTCCAGCAGAGGGAGGATGTGTGTGGTGAGCCAGGGAGAGGATGTGTGTGGACAGCCAGGGAGAGGATGTGTGCGGTCAGCCAGGGAGAGGATGTGTGTGGTCAGCCAGGGAGATGAGCACTACAGTTTACGGTCCACTACCTGGATGCTGCTGATCAGGGCTTCGGGGAACACTTCCTGAGTGATCAAATCGTCATGCCCTTTCAATGTAAAGTAGTCGATTTAGCCCTCTGTATTGGTTCAGGAAATAGTAGAAACAAAAAGTAGCCTGATGTGTTTGATTTATAATACATTAGCTAACTAGCGTGAAAGCGTGGCTGGCTAGCTAGCATTCTTTGCTGGTGGATGGGTGATTTGCTATGCAAATGCAAGATGAAAACCAATAGATGTAATCCAGCTTTAATGTGCACGTATTTAATTGAATAATAACTTTATTTAACAACATGCAATGGAGGTCTCTGCCTAGCTGACCTTTTGATGCCATGGCAACACTTTGGGACACGCCCAGAGTTGAATAGTTGCAATGTACAGACTGAAGACTGTAGATTCTTAGAATGAAAAGCCCTTATCAGACTGGGAGTTCAACCACACACATTGGAGTGTCTAGGCTTCGCTAATCGCCTGAAAGCAGAGTAAGGCCTGACAGGGTTTTATAAAAAAAAGAAGATATGGCTAGACTGTAAAGGGAAAAAAAGACCCTTTCATGATGTAGACTCTTCAGTCAATACAAAGTGAATGCGTGTAACAATTATTTACGGACATATCCCCTCGTTCTTTATGTTACCATTCCTTTTCCAACGTTTTAAATGAAAACGACTCGTCAACGAGATGTGTCGATCTGCCAAATGAACTAGTTGAATACATCCGGTGTTCTGATGTGTCACCCTGTTGTGGTTGCCTGTTTTCTTTGTGATACCCATTCGATCCGGGTGCAGAGACTGGTTTTGGCAGATAGTAAGTGCCCAGATGGTTTTGCATCATCAGTACAGAGACATTGCTTGGTCACCAGTGCTTCTGTGTGGGTTGTGGTCGAGATAAGTGGTGACGGCAGGAGACGATGTGTGGGGGGGCAGACACCTCCGCTGATGTCACCAACAAACACCCTGGCCTAGCTCCGTTAGAACTCCCTGTTCTCAGTGCACAAAAAACAAAAACGCCTAAACAGCACTGCAGCCGCCAAGTGCACTTGTTAGTTCCTGTTGACAAGGTTTTCAACCAACCAAATGACATTTAGACCACGTGGTGCCGTTGTTGCCGGCCAGATTATCGCAGCGCTCCAACCACACTATTAAATTAGAGAAATAGGTTTTAGTCACAGTGAGAATAATCCATGCCTTTAAGAAAACACATTCATAAGTCAGAATCACACTTCTAATCCCTTTATTTGCATGCAGTAATTCTAATTTGCTGTATGCAAATATTTGATATACCACAGTAGGCCTACTAAGCACACTTTGGCAGCAACTAAGCCGGCCCAGCTGCATTCTGGAATACAAGACTCACTAGTTCCAGAACCCATTCTATTTGATTCAATTACATTCCTATGAAGATCAGCTCTAGTGGTATTCTGTGTAATCAGCTCCACAGATATGTGTCTGACAGCCAAAATATTTGGACCGTAGTCTTCTCGTGAGCCGTTTCACCTCTTATCATCCTCATTATCAGCTGTTCAGATCTCCTTGGCTGCAGCGCCTTACTTCCCTGACTACCACGGCAGGCATGTATGGTGATAATCCTTTGGAGACAATGTCGTGCGGCAGACGGAAACGACACGGTAGCAGATGAAAAGGATCTGACAAACCACATTCCAGATGCTCGCACCGCAGCAGAACCTTGTTTTCAGTCCCTTTGATCATGTTGCTATTGCTGCCATACCACTTATAGACCAGTT
Source organism: Umbra pygmaea (assembly GCA_016801145.1). Classification (NCBI taxonomy): domain Eukaryota; kingdom Metazoa; phylum Chordata; class Actinopteri; order Esociformes; family Umbridae; genus Umbra; species Umbra pygmaea. The sequence continues at coordinate 6,931 of JACXGM010007021.1, read as the reverse complement.
TCCAAAAACATCTAGGTGTGTAACAATAAGGAATTCAATACTGAATCATATCTTCGTTACAGCGAATACATGCTAGCTTCTACTTCCTTGTTCTTTAGTCAATGCAGGCTTTTATCCTGCTTCAGAACTAGAATTCTGCAAACAGAATAGCTAAGATAGCTCCTATTTGTGTATCTCAAATAATGGCCAAATCACATTAGAAATTGTGTAATGTATGGTGAGCTTATGCCAAAACATCTTATTAGCTTGTTTGCTATGTAGTGCCCTAATTTCCATTGTGTTTGAGTTAGCATACGGTTTAACAAAACATACCTGGCTCTAGCGGGGAACATCAGCTGTGTGTTTGACTGCCCATGTCAGTGTATGATATAATGTGTTCATAGGTAATCGGTAGCACCAGGCTGTTATTTTGGATTATTTAGCCACACCTTCTCCTACTTTTTCATGTAGAATTGTTTATCAGGCATATAATACACAAGGCCATTGGACTGACTCGTAGGGGACGTTATTGATGCAGGTATGGGGTCTTTGGTCTCTGACTCTGACTGCTGATGAAATTATATTCGTTTTTCCACTTCGTGCTTTATTATGAGGGTTGTGCAAACAGACTCTCTCAAACATCTTTCCACACGTCAACCGTCTGCCGTGTGAATAAAGGTGCAATCTGCACTATCTACAACAGCTTATTGGCCATATAAAACACCCATTGATTCTCAAAGTGTTCTAGTTCGCACAACGAATTGTCTAAAGTAGGAATTCAGGATTGTCTGTCCGACTGTGTTCATGTTTTTCCCAGAGGCGTGAGTCTGTCTGACTGCCTGTCCTTTGTGATAGGAGCGTGTTAGGAAGCAGCGCCCACCTCCCAGCCTACTGTTTGTTTAGGCTGCCCGGCTGGCATGGCAGTCAGAGGGAGACGGTCACGGCTCATTACTGAGTGGCTGTGGAATAGCGTGGGACACCACGGCCTGCTTCTGTTGTCGCACTGTTTTCTTGAGGGAATTTCATTTTGTCCACTTGCCTGGCATTATAATAGGTCTGGAATGCACCGGAAGCTTTTTAAACTGCCTTGCATTGAAGTGGACTGAATTTTAAAAAACATTTTTCTACAGTGCTCCAGTAGTTCAGCTGAGTAATCACAGAGCTGCATGATAAGACGACGGAACACCATTCCGATGTGGTCGCTTCCCTGCAGCTTTCATTTGGCTGTTGTAGGTTTCAAGCTTTAGTAGTCTCACGTGCTTCCAGTAGCCCTGCGTCCTCTATGTTGGCTGAGCCTCGTCTGCTCCAATGTAGCAACAATACTGCCCCAATCCTGCATTGCAGCCAGGCTCAATCTGGACCAATAGGGCTCCATACATCATATAAGGGGCTAGGATCTGATTTGTGACCCATTTGTTTCCAGCCAACCAACGTGATGCCTTGTAAGCCTGTCTTGGCTCAGAAAAGCAGCTTAGGGGACTTGATCTTTGGTCTGGTGAGCACAGCAGAGCACCACAGTGTCATGCTGGAGCACACGCACTCACATGCACTCACATGCACACACATGCATACACATGCACACATACCACTGGCCAGTCAGCTCTGATACGCTAGGCTTTCAAATGTTTGCATTTACAAAACGCAGACCCTCCCAAATTCCAGAGTAAATAAAACATTTTAAATATAGTATTTAATAACGATACCCTAGACTGATTAACTTCATATACAGTGCTGTTCCTGTTTTTTTTTTAAACAGCCAAGTACAGTTTGGTTGCTTCTCTATCCGATTTTACTTGAAAAACCACAACATCCACAATTCAATGTGAACTTTGCTCCTGCGCACTGCGCGTCGCTTCGGTAGAGTCGAATTCAGTGCAAGGACCTTTGCTACTCCCAGAGCTATAAGTCCTACAACCATTAGGTACAGATTTAGCCATAATCTCCAAAATATGTTTTTTAATTTTACGTTCATTCCTCCAAGTATTTACACAATCACCTATACAGTAGGTATGTAGCTACATTGAAGATAATGATGCTACCTACACTCCAGATAGGCTTGGGGCTGGCTGGAAGGAAACTCCATAAAAACGTACTAGCTAGCCACTCAACCATTGCTCTAACTCGTCTCTTTCGTTTGTTGTTTACAAACAATTGCACCAAAAAGTATACAACCAACCTCCCTGGCTTTAAATATAACAGAGTTAGCAGTATTCTGTTAGGCATTTTTATTCATTTTAAATTGTATTCACACAATTACAAGATGCTACATTGGAGCTAAGAACCGCTAACCCCAGCCAAGTAGATGGTAAATCAGCTCCTTACCTGTGATAATTTGGTCCTCCATCTGGCCTGGCTGTTTTTCAAAAACACTTTGGTCGATTTGAGCGTCGAACCTTAAATGATCTAACAAACAGATGTAATCATCTTCTTGGCAGGAGATGGTTGAAAGCATAAACATTTCCTTGGTCCCACTCTTAAAAGGTGCATATACTGCCACCCGCTGTGTCACAGTACCCCTAATCACGGACAGAGTACGCAGTTTTATTATCCTAAAACCTACGGTGGACAGCTTAGGAAGTGCAGAACTCATTGAAAATGTGTTTTCTTACTAGGATTTTGTGAAAACGACCTGGAAAATGATTTTGAGGGCAATTGGTGCAAAATGAACCTAGGGTTAAATAACACATTGGTACCGAGTCAACCTTTCTCTGGGATATGTTTTCATGCTTATTGAATGTGCCCAGTTTTAATGCAAACTGATAATTACCTTATAACGGTAGTTGTGTGGGAGCATGGATGAAGTAAAAATGATTTGCCATACCACTAACTAAGGCTCAAAATAAGACTACTACATGGTAGCATAATGGTGGTTCCTACATGCAACCTGAAGCATTGAGAACTTTGTAAGTGTACAAACAGTTTATTAAAAAAATAGTTTAAAAGAAAGTACCATTTGCTTATACAGCCATCTTCGGAAAACAGACTCGATCAGTCTAACCACGAACGCCGTACTACGTGAGCTTAACTTTGAATTGGATGCCAAGCCATTCCATGTATTTGATGTATCCAAGAGATAGCACATCTGAATCATTTTGCCTACTAATTATCAGGCCCTTGTCTGATTGATTCAGATGAGCTAGTTCAAGGCAACAATAAAATTGTGAAATGGCTGGGGGTCACCAGGAGAGGTTTAAGAACCGCAGCCCTAAGTTATAAACAACCTCTTAACTCTGGTATGATAGGGTTCTACGTATGAATTATGCACCTATAAAGATCATATTCAAGGTCAAAGGTACTTTATTTGTCACATACACATACATGTAGCGAAATTCATTCTCTGCATTTAACCCATCCCTCAAGGGAGCTGTGGGCAGCCATTTACAGCGCCCGGGAACCAACTCCAGATCTAAGCCACTGCCTTCGTCAGGGGCACTGACTGGAGAACCTAACCTGCATGTTTTTTTTGATGGAAACCCACACAGACACGGGGAGAACATGCAAATTCCACACAGAAAGGCCCGGGACGACCGGGGTTCGAACCCAGAACCTTCTTGCTGTGAGGCCACAGTGCTATCCACCAGGCCACCGTGCCTCATTAGAGGTGATATTTGGGTATGATTTTACATCATTCCCAAAATGGTTAACGAAAACATTTAGTTTCTAGCAAAATAGTTCTCCTTTCACTCTGTCCTGTAGAAGCCAAAAGAAAAGTCCTCCAGTTCATATGATCCATATACATGGCTTACTCAGAATTTTGAAGGAGTGGGAAAGTCTCAGTATTTCCTTCTTTCTAGAGGTAGAACAGCGCTAAAAAGTTGGGGAAAATATTGCGAGGGGTAGTAAAATATCATTGGGCCAGATTCTAACACGATATGTCTTGTACAGTTTTGCTGAGGTCAGCAGCTTAGACCATTGGACTACCATGTCACAACTGTCACATTTGAATATACATTTCAGACATCTTGTTTGGGAGAACTTTCAGAACAAACACATTCCCCACAGTTACAGGCAGACTGAGAATGCAAAAAAAACAAGCAATTTGAGATGTTTTTGTGTTTCCGTAATTCTGTCTGTGGTAAAACCCTGGTATCACACAACTGCTAAGATTAGTTGTTGAAAATGAGTTAACTATTGGTTTGGTAGCAGTTAACTAGCATTAGCTAAGCTAGCACAGTTATACTCCAGTATTGGTCAGCGCTAGTCTAGCTTAGCTGCCTGAAAGGACAGGATGTAACTGCTCCTGTAACCGGCTCAGGGTGAATGGGATCGGAGAACACCATGCGTTGAATGACATTCAGCCAATTGCGTGCATTAATCCTCTCACATTCTCAAACATAGATGTAGTACACACACAGAGAACTACATCTGAAAAGGGACACACACACTTCCTGGGCACGGAGGAGACACCAGAGAAGCTCTAGGTCATCCTTGTTAAGCACTTCTTCCTACTGTGCCACGTTCTACGCTGCTAAGACGCGTCGTAAGCGCACACATCTAGAACACATACACAGTAACTGACTTTGCCACAGGTGACTGGTTATTTATATGCCCATTGCCTGTATACGGGCCATATAAATTCGTATTACTGGAGAATCACTTTGACACAAGACACTCTGCTACCATGACGGCACGAAGTGAAAGATACAGGATAGTAAGCTTGTTTAGGGACGACACCCTCTGTATTTAAGATATTGTACTGTGTTTTCATTGCTGTGTTTGGGAGAATATCTTAAGATAGTTATAAAAACAGTTAAATATACCAAATTAGAAAGCCTAGCCTATACTTTCAATCAAACTAAATAAGGGTCTATGCCATTTAAGGCAACCTGTGAATAAACTTCTCATGTTGTGGGGTTTCTTGACCACCTCATTAACGAGAGGAGTCACTTTTGTTCACCAACCAACCCTATTGCCCAAGTGGCTGGTTAGTTACAGTCTGTTCCAGCATGGAATGTTCCCGGGCCGTTTCCATCCTCCTTTGGCCGCTTAAGACCAAATGGCAACCTATGTAGTGCACTAATTTTGACTAGGTTCCATCGATTTCTGATAAAAAGTAGTGCACTACCTAGGGAATAGGGTGGCATCTGGGACAAAGCGTAGAGAAGCGAATCAATTAGTTAGCATTTCATCTCAACAAGTCATCACACCTAAAGAGAAGAGCAGACTCAACTGGAAAATGAAACTGCAATCACCTCAATGAAATCTGTCTGAGTTCTATATTTAGACAGCCTGGGGAAAAAAAATGTTTGTTTCAACCAATCCTGGAATGCTTTGGTTTACTTTCCACCAATCAAAATGCAGTATATTCGGAAGACATCACATCCTTCCTGGTTGGTGTGCGTAGGCGGTGGAGTGTCATTGTTTACAGTTACTGTTCCGAGATGAAAACTGGGACTGAGCTAGATTACAGGGTCCTGATCTATAGAACCACTGTACCTACCTAGCCCCTGGTCCGGTGTGGGGATAAGGGGCTATGCTTATAGGCTTAGCCTGTCTGTGTGTGTACAGCATTACCATAAACCAGAGCCAGAGAAGAGGATATTAGAGATGCTGAAGGGAAGACATGCCCTAGAAGCCTACAGCATCTGGCCGGCTGGAGGTTGGAGGATCTCCCACTATTTGATCTGGTTTATTCCAACACTACATTCAGGCCTCCTAGCTGGTAGAGCTTAATCCAAAGCTCCTTTGACTGCAGGTCACCATAGAAGGGAGATATGGAGAATGGAGATGAGAAAAAGGGAGAAATGAGGAGGATACAGGTCACCTTACAACAGGTTACAGGTAATTCTAGAGGAGGATACGGGTCATTCTGGAGAAGAATACAGGTCACCTTAGAACAGGATACAGGTAATTCAAGAGAAGGATACGGGTAACCTTACCACAGGATACAGGTAATTCTAGAGGAGGATACAGGTCACCTTACCACAGGATACAGGTCATTCAAGAGAAGGATACAGGTAACCGTACCACAGGATACAGGTCATTCAAGAGAAGGATACAGGTCACCTTACCACAGGATACAGGTCATTTTAGAGGAGGATACAGGCCTCCTTAAAACAGCATACACTTTCGAACAGGATACAGGTCAGAATAGTGGAGGATATAGATCACATTAAATTTGGATACAGGTAATTCTAGAATAGGATACAGGTCACATTAAAGTTGGATACAGGTCAAAATAGTTGAGGATACAGGTCACCTTAGAACAGGATACAGGTCACATTAGAACAGCATACAGGTCACAAATATGGAGGATACTGGTCCCCTTTGAGAAGAACCGTTCTTCTGACAATCTTTTCAGATGCCAAAATCACATGATCCTAAAGCGTGTGACCCCCCCCCCCCCCATTTCTCCAGTGGACCTGATTAAAGGCAAGTTAGGCTACAGAGCAAAGCGATGTTCAGCTTGTGTGAACTAATCCATGTGTTAGTGAAGGGCCGGCCTGGCTTAGAGCTTCAACTCCTGTCCCAAGTGTCTCACTTGAGCCTAGCCTGCTACAGAGTAAATCACAGCTGTCTAAATCTGCCGTTCTCCTCTGGTCCTACAGCACACAGCCATCCCCTAGAAACACTAGTGGTTACATTTATTAACATAGACATGCACTTGTCTGAGTAGACAAGATGGTACAACCTTTGGTAGTAATTAGTATGTACCAGTCCTGACTGTATGGTATGTCCTGACTCTATGCTATTGTCCCGACTGTATGTCCTGGCTTTTGCTGTTATTCTCACCCCCATTGCAGAGCAGCTATATGCTATGTCCCGACTGTATGCTATTATCCCGACTGTATGCTTTTGTCCCGACTGTATGCTTTTGTCCCGACTGTATGCTTTTGTCCCGACTGTATGCTTTTGTCCCGACTGTATGCTTTTGTCCCGACTGTATGCTTTTGTCCCGACTGTATGCTTTTGTCCCGACTGTATGCTATGTCCCGACTGTATGCTATGTCCC